>SKCR01045371.1:0-46686 GCA_019454045.1 Zanthoxylum bungeanum
TAAGGCAAATTCGACACTAAAAGATTATTAAAATCCCAGAGGCAACAACACTTCTTCCTCCTCTGCTATTTCACTCCTCTGCAAATTTCATTCACAATTTTCTTACAAATTTTTAACAAAACTCCAATTTTTCATATGGTAATTTTTATTCAATCTCTCTTGATTTTTCCTTATATTTGAATCACTCTCACTTAATTAATTTAAGTTTAATCTTTCTCAAAAATTATGGTTTTAATTTTTTATAATTATCTTTATTATATACATTGTGTTAGTTAGTTAATTTGTTGTTAGTTGATTATGATGTATATATGTGAGTAAGATTTAATTGTATTAATTAATTATGTTTATGCTTAAATAAATAAATAATTAATTAATTAGTGATGTTGATGAGTTTAATATAATGTCTAATAATTATAATTTTATTGTTTTATTATATAAAATAAATATAGAATTATTTATAATATCTAATAATTATAAAAATAAAAATAATGTCTAATAATTATATTTTTCTATCTTTATTATTAAATAAATAATTAATGAATTGGTGATGTTGATGATGTTAATATAATGTTTAATAATTATATTTTTATATGTAGATATTTTGGCTGAAATTGATAGAAATTGGATGAGCTCGGTGGATAGATTTAGTGTTGAATATCGTAATAGAGTTTATGAGTTCATGGAATTGACAAAGCAACACATTGATGCAGAATGTCGTGTTTGTTGGGTGGATGTGGAACCCCTCGAGTCGGATCGAAGCCCCCGCACAGCGGAAGTGGGTCTAACCCGTGGATATCAGGTATGGGTGTAATTTTAAAATATTTAATGAAATACTATATTTCATTACGAGTGTATAGGAAAAAATTGAGGCTTCGGAGTTCGGAAACTCAAAACGGAGAAAAATAAAATTCAGTACGCACTGCGCATGACGCGCGTGCTACAGTGCACATGTCACACACTGTATGTGCGCACTGTAGCGCCTAGCTCAAATTTTTTTGTTATTTTTTTTATTTTTTTTATTTCATTTGTTTCTCAAATATCACAGAGAGTTGAAGGAATTAGGGTTTTCAACCTAAATCCTTCCAACCTTCCCTAAACATTTTCAAAATTCCCAAAATTAATTTTAACATCAACACATGTTATAGAATAAAAATCAAAATTTTCAAAATGTCAATTTTTTTTTACAAAAACATAAATTTATTATAAATACACACTTGCGTAAATATTGAATCCAAAACACAAACTAAATTAGAATCCCACAATGAAGTG
Organism: Zanthoxylum bungeanum; assembly: GCA_019454045.1. Classification (NCBI taxonomy): domain Eukaryota; kingdom Viridiplantae; phylum Streptophyta; class Magnoliopsida; order Sapindales; family Rutaceae; genus Zanthoxylum; species Zanthoxylum bungeanum. The sequence continues at coordinate 1,270 of SKCR01045371.1, forward strand.
ACTTGTGAAAAATTCTAGGTCACCAAAAGATGGTCAAGTGATTCTAGAATGGTAGTGATAACTCTAAGTTTCATCTAGAGTTCCGAACTCTAATTTTATGTATATGTCTAATATAAATGTTTTAACCCAATTACAAGCATATTGTGTTTATACTTCCAAAGCATCCTAACACAATTAATTAGCCTAATTTCAACATTATGTACCTAATACATAATTCATCAATATATGTCTCACTAATGAAAAATTCAGTAATGAAAAACATAACTTTTGGAGAATATCAAACTTACCTGGCAAGGTTGATTCAAAGATCCAATCTATTTCTCCTTATTGAAATGTTATTGAGAAAATCCAAAGTAAGCAAGCTTGACTCTAAGATCCAATCTTGATTCCAATGCTAGCAAGCTTCACTCCAAGATCCAATCTTGATTTCTCCTAATTGAAATATTGTAAAGATCTCACAAAGCTTCTCTAAACACTTCTCTAACTTTGGCTAATTACTCTAATTCTTGTTTGTTTTTAGCTTTCTCAAGCTTTAGCTTTGTTTAATTAAAACCTTCCTAAAGCTTGTTATTTATAGCAAAACTTAGGTAATTTTTAATTAATAAAAGTTGTAATCAACCTTTTTGTGGCCTTAATCTAATTTGTCCAAATATTTATATTTAGGTGTGATTATTCTCCATTGTCTACCACTTTGATTTAATCCAATTAAATCAAGACAAGGATTATGAAACGGATTAGTTCAATGTTTACCACTTTGATTTAATCCAATTAAATCAAGTCAAAACCACATATTATTACATACTTACAATTACCATAATATCCTCAAATAGTATAGATAATTATGATTTTACAATTAAGCCTTTGTGTAATTATTGAATTAATCCAATTAATCCAATTAGGTCAAAATAAATAATCAATATTATCCAATTGGGACACTCTAAGTTCAGAAACGTTAGTTATATAAGCCTAGCTAATATGTACGCAATTCGGCCACCTCCGAATTTGTGAAGAACATGAACAACCTTTCTGAACTATACAAGTCGAGGTCATCAAATATGTTTAACAATCCCTTCGATGTAGGCTATCCGAGTTGTGCTTAGGAAACATATAATACACCGTCAAGTTTCTGAGGTGCACTTCTCATGTCGACATGTCCACTATTCTTCATAACTGATGCGATCCACCCTAGGTAATCGAATTTGGCCAAAGCTTTAAGAATTGTGACTTTACTCACATTGATACCTAAACCCCTTATGGTACACATATGGGCCGACGAATCCTATCTTGCTTTGCACTTGATTACTGAGTGTATCGGTCCACACCCAATGAACATCTAGAGGCCAGACCATGAAAGGTTTCTGACAGACATGGCATCAAATTGTGGAAGATCTCACACAAAATTAATTATATCCTATTATCAAAGGATTACATATGCTACTCGACTCGATGAGATTCCTATTGACGGTGGTGTGTACTTCCAACTATTAGGAATCACTTGTGAGTCATTCATTATTCGGTCCAACCAATACCCACACGTCTATACGAGTTTCCAAAACTCATGATACATCAGGTTTAACCATTGGAACTTTAATTCCTATATACGACATGTGTTAGTCTTATAGGTTATAGAAATTTGACCGTATTCCAAAACCAACGACTAGGAATATATATACTTTAATAATAATTTACAATAGCAATACTTATCCCAATTTCGGACCACCTAGTATCCAGTAATACTACAAGACTATTCTAAGGTCGATGTCATTCTTAGTATATATATACATCAATCTAATACGCATAATGACAATACCATTAATAAGGTATGAAATGAAAATATAGTTATTTTATTAATAAATAATAAAATATACAATACGTCATTCGGATTGGCGCTCCACGCACCAACTCTAACAATGTTCGGTGTCCATGTACAAATTATTTGAATAGGAAAAGGAAACGGTTAGATGAAGTTGAGAATCATTTATACATGTCGAGAATATCACCAACTTACCATACGTGGATTTATCATGGTGAGTAATATAATTCTCAATCACAGTTTATTGATTCCAGTGAATGAAGTAGTAGTTACAATCAACCTGCAAATGATGAGATAACTAATGCTTTGCGTGACTTACAATGTCTACAAGTCAGTCATAGTATTGGCAGTGACATACTAGTGTTAGATGGAAATGATCAATATTTTTTAGTTAACTACTTGATGAGGCACAAAAAAATACCATTTGAAGGTGCTGGGATGTCGATCTTGAATTTCGTTGTGAAACTATTGCACATTAAAGTGATGAATAGAATGACCAACAAAAGTATTGATATGATGCTAGACTTACATGGCTAAATGTTACTGGTTGGCAGCGAATTACCTAAATCACATTACGAGGTAAAGAAAATATTACATGATATGGGAATGGGGTATGAATCCATTGATGCTTGTAAGTATGACTGTGTATTATTTCGTGTCGAGTATGAATCACTTGAATATTGTACGATATGTGGTGAAAGTCGATATAAAGTATGTGGTCTTGGGAAGAAAGTACCTTAGAAGATATTTGTAACACCCCGCCAGCGGCAGGATGCTACCGGCAGGAAATATTCGGACACACCGTTTAATTGCGGTGTTCCAGGAGGAGTCCACTGTGAAAGAATACGATATTCTTTCAAGTAATCTAGAAACTCATTGCTCAAGTATTCGCCACCACGGTCCGACCGTAATGTCTTTATACTCTTACCGGTATGTTTTTCAACTTCGTGTCGAAACTCTTTGAATTTCTCAAAAGTTTCCGACTTGTGTCTCATAAGATACACATAACCATAACGTGATGCATCATCCGTAAAGGTTACGAAGTATTCATATCCACCTCTAGCCTGGCTAGACATGGGCCCACATACGTCACTATGAACGAGGGCTAACATTTCAGTGGCGCGTTCACCTTTACAGCTAAAAGGTGATTTAGGCATTTTGCCTAATAAGCAAGATTCGCAGACGTCATATGAATTTGGATCAAATCCGTCCAAGTACCCAATCTTCGAAAGTGTGGATATGCGAGTCTTGTTTATGTGTCTCAGACGACAGTGCCACATGTAAGTTTCATCTTTGTTACTCATTTTAAGCCTTTTGTTTGTTATATTATATGTTTGAGAATGAATTATATTCAAAATATAAAGACCATTATTTGCAACATCAATGCAAATTTCTAAATCATTTTTATATACAAAACACCCGGTGTTCCTGAATACAAAAGTATGCCCACAATAGGTTAACATAGATACAGAAATAATATTCCTAGTCAAACTAGGTACATAATAACAGTCATTAAGTTCAAGTACATGCCCCGATGGCAGTTCTAAAACAAAAGTGCCAACGGCCAAAACGGCGACTGGTGCCCTCATTTCCGACGCGTAGATCAATCTCTCATGAGGCCAATCTCCTGCTTATCTACAGATCATGCACATCAGTATATATGTGAGTACCACAACCAGAATCAAAAATCCAATTTTTAAAACTAGAAATAGTCATGTTTATTTAAATAACAAACATACCTGAAGCCGGTGACTTGCCCACTTTAATCTCCTTCTGGAGCGCCTTGTACTCGCGGTAGTCACGCTTCCAGTGACCCCGCTTGCCGCACTAGAGGCAAACATCCTGAGATTTGTCCTTAGGCTTCCCAGAAGCCTTTGACGATTTGGCCTTGCCCTTTCTTTTATGCTGCTTCTTCTTCACACCTCCAGTCGCATTGGGCCCAGCCCTCGATGTTTGAGATGTCGAAGCAAAGTACGCCTCGCGCTTGTTGCCCTTAAGCATCTCCTTTTCAGCTTCCTTGAGAATTGACAACAACTCTCTAAGAGTATCATCAGTGTTCATCAGGTTATAGCTTATGATGAACTGTTTCCAAGTGTCAGGGAGAGATTGCAAGATCATATCTATTGTAATCTCAGCCTCTAAGACTATCCCTATCTTAGCCAGCTCATCTATGTCAGCAATCATCTGTGCCACATGGGACTCAACAGACATGCCTTCTGACATACGTGAACGGAAGAGCTTCTTCACTAACTCATATCTCTGTGACCTTCGGTTAGATCGGTGAAGATCGTGCAACCTCGTCAACATGTTATAGGAATCCAAGTCCTTGTTCTGTCGACGGAAATGCTGAGTCATAGCAGCAAGCATAATAGACTGAGCAGTATCATTATCATCGTTGTGAGTCTTCCAAAGCTCCAGCTCAAGTAACTGATCAGGTTTGGGCTTAGGCCCAAGAGGTCTCTGTATAGTAAATAGCAGCCTATCAGCTCCAAGGACTATCCTCATATTCATTTCCCAATCGGTAAAGTTCGTGCCCTTGAAGACATTTTCACTCATGATAATGTCTCGGACATTTCCCTTTCATGTCATCTTGATTACGATAGTCTAACTATCTAATCATCGATATATGGGTACAGTCTAACTGTTACAAGAAAAATAACATTATATTAGTCCAACTAATAAAATAATTTTGACGAAATAATATGAAAGCGCGTAAAACTAAGTATCTGAATGAAATTGCAAATTCAATACTGGCCTCCCACTATTTTTCGGCGAGCCTCTAACCCTCTGTCGAGTACTCGGGAAACCCAGTTTCCTAGTGGGCTAGGATCCCGTTAAATAACACACAACCTTGACTTTGGCCAACAAGCTGTATGATATTTAACTAGGTAGATCTCGAAGATCAATTGGATCTAATCCAATTCCTAGATCCGGTAGGTGGACATCCAAGTCCGAAACATATATACAGTATATATGCCAATATATCCAATATATTTTCCTAACCTTTTTCCTCTGAATCAACTAAGCCTTGGCTTTGGCACAACAAGCTTAATGATTCTAGTTAAGCGGGACCCATTGACATGGAAAGCTTCATAATCAATGTCGATGGACAAGAAGTGATCTTGACTTTGGCCAACAAATCACGACTTGGACAAGACACCGATATGGAACAAAACTCTCATGATTCAAACACATCCGCAATTGACAAAGGTCTTAACTTTGGCCAACAAACCAATGCCAACTTTGGATCTTGAGTAAGAATCACTCAACGGAAGGAAATAACGCTTAATATGTTTTGAGGATTTTTTGCGTAAATTGGCAACCAATTTATTATCTTTGTTAAGGTCTCATCATACACCCTTAAGCATGCATTTCTAAAAGCATAATAAGGCGCGTAAAGTAAACTAATAACGATATGTGGATGGATATTTAAACAGATTGTTCCTAGAACAAATCGCTCCATTTCCTCTCTCCGGCTAGCACTATTCTACTTCTACCCAATTACATAATACAATAAGAGAAACCTCATTAACATTGAGGGGAATTAGGTGAGAAGAGAATACAAAGAAATAATGAGAGAGAAGGCTGGACACGCAGGTCCGATTTATAAATTCCGAATTTACAACAATTTATAAAATTGCCATTTCCCTTCTAATATCCATCCGATATACATTATTCATACATCACATCCATGTATTCATTAAAGCATGTTATTCATTCAACTAATCAAATTAATTATCTTTGAATATTAGTGATCATCCAATGTTCAAACAATGATTTGATTTGCGCGAGTCCAACTCGTTTGAGAATAAGTACTTAAAGTATGAATTCTTGAATTATATCGAACTACTCATTAAATCTAATTTTAATTCGTATTCAATACTAATTCATGTATTTAATTCCAAATTAAATATCTACACTTTTTAATGCGCTTTAACGACTAAGATTCCAAATCTAATCTTATCGGGTCTCAAAGCCCAACTAACATCCAATGTTCGTTTAATTAAAGTCTGATGGGCTTTCAATTGATTTTATAAGGCATGGGCTTTGGTCAATATGGGTCAAACCCAATTACCAAGCCCAATTGAGGAATCACCCTCATATGCCAAAAAAACCAATTTTAGCCCACAAGGCCTAATTAAACTTTTAAAGCCCATTTATTACATTTGGACTTAATGGAATGATTTAGGCCCAATTTGGATCCAATCTAATTGGCCTAAACCAATTTGGCCCAACCAAGCCCATTATGCCCAAATATAACAATTTCAAGCCCAATTAACCAAATTTTAAAATTCCAAATTTTATAACTTAATTAATTAAAGTGTAATACATCAATTAATTAACTAAATCAATATTTCCAAAATACAATTTAACCAATTAATTATGTATCCTATTTGTTCAACTAATGTCAAACATTCTTGAATCAAAAATCAAGTCCATACATGCTAAGAAGGTCTCGGCCATGATAAGGATTTTAGTCTGATTTCGTTTTTCAATCCGATCGAATTACAAATCGACATTTCCAATTCGTTTCAAGTTATCCGATGATCATCAAAACAAAAAATACCAAGACTTCCAAGGGTAATACATATTCGGCCAAGCCTCATTTTTGGGGAAAAATTCATCTAATTTGTTTTTCACAACATTGATCATAAACAACTCAAAGTCATCCATCCACAAGCATGCTCAAACAAGTAATTTATTCAAAACATACTCAAAATCAATTTACCCAAATTTTACCCTAAAATATTTCATGCTTAAACAAGGCTCATTGATACCATTGTTGGTTTCTATTGATGTCCCAAGATCATTTTAAGCCACGAAATAGAATGAATACTATAAAGAAATATGGCGGAAACACACTTACATTGATCGGTTTGGATGTGATGCTCAACAAAACTTTTCTTCCTTCCCTTTGAGGTGTATTCGGCCAAGCCCTTGTTTTGTTGAAGATGATCTACAAGATTCGGCCAAGGTGGTTTGTAAAAGATGATCTACAAGCTCCAAGCTTTAATAGAAATCCATGCTATAAGATAAGCTTCCCTATCACCTTGTTTGATCCTCTGAATGTGCTAGCAAAAGATGAAAGAAAATCCAATCTTCCTTCACCTTGATGGAGCTCACGGTTTTGCAAGAAATAGAGAGAGAAAGAGTTCTGTTTTTCTATCCTTTTAGTTTCAAAAACCATATGAAAAATGAAAATGAAAAATAATTACCAAATGTTTGCTATTAGTTTACAAAAAGTCAAAGCCAATTTTGGCTCCAAAATTGTAATAAATGATCTCAACAACTTGCATCATGAATAGTGACAGCATGTCACTCTCAAAAAGTGACTTTGACATCTATCACCTTTAACTGACAAGTGATGTGATTCACGATGTGACTTATGGGCCCCACTTTAATTCAAAATGTGAGTGGGCCCGCAATACTTTCGGGCTCGGTTTCGCTAATTCTGAATTAACGAACTTTAGTCGCAACGTAATTAAATAATTATGCCTAGCGAAATTACTATTCACGTCGCTAACGAATTAATTCTAAATTAACTCGTTTGCCCAAATTAAAATCTAATTTTAATTCCGCGTCGAAATCCAATTTCGTTTAATATATCGAATATATTATTTTGTCGATTAATTCCAAATTAATCTTTCTCTCTCTTCAAATAGTACTTTATCCAATATAAAGTGTCTCCGCAATTAATCCCAGATTAATTAAGTTTGAATCAAACATCATCGGTGAATCTTCGGGAAGCGACCCAAGAGATCCCTGGATATGTTGGCAGTAAATACGGTCGTCAGACTATCCGAACATGTGCGTACCTCGTACTACGTTTTTACCGATTTACGAGACAAGGTTGGCTTCTAGCAAAGCGCCATGCCTACCCAATTCTCCAGAAATATTCTTAATGGAATATACGATCTATATCAGGCATAGTATATCGTAGTATTGTGTATTACGATCCAGTATCGGATGTCACGTGCAAGGCCTGGGGCTGGAATAGTGTCTGCCCCGTACGAAGCACATATCGGATATCAAGCAACTAGTCTCTTTGAATCGGATAATCATGACCTTGTCATATTATCCCGATGGTTGCAACACAATAGAGAACCAGTTCTGAATCCCTGCGTGATCATCATCTCCATATGTCTGAAGTTATACTTCCGTCTTGACACCACATCCAATACACTACAATTCTTAATAAACCCAGAAGAGGCGTACACAGAACCTGTTAAAGCCCTGGACGACCAAAACCAAAGTTTACCGATTGTCGCAAGTACTAGCGATGCAAGTCTCAGGTTGAGACCAAATACACCTACCCTGAAGCGGACTCCCATAGACACATATACATACTACCAATGGGATTCTGCGGGGTCTATCCAGAGCGAAGCTGTTTTCCATACCATCGGTAAAACACAACCTCCTATCGCACTTGCATAAGTATCCAATACTTAAATATATGAGAACTATGTCGTTATGCCCTCACAACGCGCACAAGTGCAATACTAGTCTATTCCGCATTATCGATGTCCAATCTCGATAATACTACGACTAGGGATATTTAACGATTAAACCTTTATGGATTGATACTGTCTCATATCATCTCAATCCGGAACTAATCATAAGGAGTTTTACCATTTATATATCAAAGTAAATAAATTACACACAACCAAATACAGTTTCAAAACGAATACGTAACATAAATTTCATACTATCTCTTTCGTCCACAATACAAAATGGAACTCATTCATTTCACATCATGTCATTCTATATCACGTAAACGACATCAATATCAAAGTTTACATATGTACATATCCAATCGCACATACAACATGGTATGGTTGACAAGTCTTGCATATCCAATCGCACATACAACATGGTTTTAACCCGAGTGGAAGGAATTTGATGATATGTACCCATGTTTCATCGAGGACCCACGTAATGTCAGGTTAGGCCTCGCCTCCAATGGTTTTAACCCGTTTGGGAATATGTACAACTATTACAGCATATGACCCGTAATTGTTATTCAATATAACTTACCTCTAAGGAAATGTATAAAGGATCCGTTCATATTTATGACATTGATTATCCCTAGTCCATGTTCCCTTTGTAAAGATATGAATATTTACTTGAGACCATTAATCGAGGAGTTACAAATATTGTGGAATGTTGGTGTGCATACCTATGATGCAGCTTCTCAACAATATTTTCATATACATGACGCATTATTATGGACCATTAATGATTTTTCAGCTTATGGTTTATTATCTGGATGGAGCACTAAGGGATACATGGCATATCCAGTTTGTACGGGTGAAACACCTTCGCAGTGGTTACGAAATAAAATAGGATACATAAGGCACATGAGATTTCTTAAGTTGAGTCATCCTTGGCGGAGAAGTAAATTATTCAACAGTCAACTAGAACCTCAGAGTATGCCCAATCAATTGTCTGGATTTGACATACTTTGCCAACATCAATATCTCAGAGACAGCACACCAGGGAAACATCCTAATAATAGAGATAAAAATTGAAAATGTCAACCTGAAGAGTTGAAACGAGAATAAGTATTTCATTTGAGTTAAAGTATTGGGGGAGTCTGAGTCTATGACATAATTTAGATGTAATGCATATAGAAAAAAAAATATATGCGAGAGTTTAGTGGGCACACTGTTCCACATTCCAGGTAAGATGAAAAACACTGAAAATGTTAGATTGGACCTACAAGATCTTAGAATTCGCAGTGAATTGTACTTCAAGGCCACTCATCGAGGTCTTATTAAGCCACATGCTAGTTATGTGCTAACTTAATTAGAGAGAAAATCATTTTGTGATTGGCTGAAAATGGTGAAATTTCCTGATGATTATGCATCGAATATTGGACGTTGGGTCAGGGATTATATGATAATTGGGTTAAAGAGTCACGACCTTTATATGCTTCTTGAGATTCTCCTTCATGTTGGCATTCGACCTTATTTGCCGTCAAATGTATGCGACGCCGTACTTGATCTATGTGGCTTCTTTAAACAATTTTGTCAAAGGACATTAACCACAGTTGTGGCAATTGGTTTTCAAAAACCAGACAGCATACAATGTCGGACTTGGCACTCGTAAGAATCCGACGTCATCTGGACGCACAGCTGTTTCTTCTCCTACTGATCCATGCCTTCGAGAACAGCTAGCCAGCACCCAGAACAGGTTGGAAAAAACCCAAGAAAAGCTGGACAATGCCAAAGTAGAGCTGAAGAAGACTCAGGAGAAGCTACTGCAGGTCGAGGAGGACCACCAAAGGAAGATGTAGGAGTTCGACCAACAGATGAGGTCTTTCAGGCAGATGCTAGAGGCCTCACTCGGCCATAGTACATAGGGCTCGATCGCCATTCCATCATAAACATTCACAACAGCGACTGTTAATAGACTATATATTTATTTTATTTAATAAATTTTAATTAAAGTAAAAAAAAATAATTTTTAGCATAAAAATAATTGTACCATTATTCGGTAAATTTATTTTTTTATAATACTATTTTTCAAAATAAGAAATTGAATATTTCGAAGCAAAAGTACCTTAAATAATAAATTTGTTATACCCTTTAGCATCAAATTATTCGACGCTAAAAGTAATAAAATCATATTTATATTTTAATATTTTATATTTTTTAGCTTCGAAAATATTCGTTGCCAAAATACGTCATTTAGCGTCGAAAATTTTCGTCGCCAAATACGTCATTTAGCGTTGAATATTTTCTTCGCCAAATACAACATTTAACGTCGAAAAATAACATTTTTCGTTGAAAATTTTTGGACACAAAATATTATACTTTAGCGTCGCAAATTTTTATTTCGACGCTAATTATCTTTCTCGTCCACCTTTTGACGTCGAAATTTAGTGTCGAAAATATTCGACGCTAATCACCTTTAGCGTCAATTTTAGTTATTTTAACGTCGATATGTTTCGATGCTAAATACTTTTTTTTGTGTGTGTGAATGATGATAATTAAAATTACGGTCATTAATATGTATAATTTTGATGTTCTATAGGATTCAACAGAAGAACCCAACTGCCTAATTTGGCAGATCACTTTAAAAAATTAAAAATTAAAATAAATAAATAAAAATTAGAAATTAAAAAAAAAAAAAAAAAAAAAAAAAAAAAAAAAGAAAGAAAGAAAAGATACGGCAGCCTCATCATCAAAGCATAATCACATAATTATCATCGTTCTACAAATTGAATGGCGAGGAGTCCATAAACTACAGACATTGGCTATTTTATTCAAGTAATGGCCGATTCAATATATGTATGTATGTATATATGTGTATATATATATATATATAAATATATTTGGAAATTCGGCCGTTAAAACATCCTATCCAAACTTAAATGGAGCAGGTAAAATTCTCTGCTGTCTCAGTCTCTTACAAAAAATATATCCTATGAACTCGAACTCAGGACCTCACAACTAAATTTTAGGTCTTTTGCCACCAAATTACATCATTTGGGGCATGTATATGTACTAGTTTTTGCCCGTGCTTACGGCACGGTGTTACAGTATTTGGTCCGTGCCTACGGCACGGTGTTACAGTATTTGCTCGTGCCTACGTCACGGTGTTACAGAATTAAATGATTTTAATTTTTAATTAAATGATGTCCGTGCCGTAGGCACGGTGTTACAGTATTTGCCTGTACCTACGGCAGGGTGTTACAGAATTAAATGATTTTATTTTAACTTTTTATTTTTTAATTTGAAAATTTAAAATTTTTTTACCTTTTCCATCAATCAATTCACTCTCTTTCCTCCAATTACCAATGAAATGATCCGGGCCGTCAATTAAGCCACATAAAGAGAGCCGTTGGATACACTCTCTTTCCTCCAACACCATTCTCGGTAAATGTTCTTTTGGATTTAATAGTTTGAGTTAATTGTCTATTTTAAAAATTTATTTAAAACAAACATTCATAACTTTCCTAATTTGAAATTCCAATAAAACTAACATGCAGCAAGTAAAAAATAGAAAATGATTGAGTGAATTTTAGTTGAAACATACAAGACTAAAGAGAGAAACTAAATAACCATTTACCCATGAAAAAATAAAGAAAAGAGAGAAATAGAGAGAGAGTGTGTGGTGGTCACCCTCTTCTTACTATAAGAACCACCCATTCACATTCCCACTTCTATAATTCAAACCAAACTCACATAAACCAAAAAGACAAAGCTCTCAAGCTCTCTCTATCTCTCTCTCTCTCACAATCAAGAATCAAGATCAAAATAATATCATGAAGATGAGCAGTGCTGGTAGCATGGGAGCCTCAAAGAGAAGATCATTATCAAGCAGAAGCTTTGGAGGAGTCTTGAGAGAGCAAAGGGCTAAGTTTTATATTATTAGGAGATGTATTGTCATGCTTCTCTGCTGGCATGATTCAACCTAGCTCTTAATGCCCATGAGGGTTCTTTTTCTTTTTCTTTTTTGTTGGGTTGTAAATACTTGAAACAATTTTTGTATCAATAGTTAAATAATCTTAATGGGCTAGCTATAATATCAATATGTATACTAGATAGGCTTTTGAATTACAAAGTGTTGATATCAATCAACAAAGCTATATATGGTAATTGCTCTTATTCTTTATTAACTTGTTCTTTTTTTTCTTTGAGATGAATATGTTCATTGATGAATTGCCTTGAAAACACAAGCTTTGGCCATGGAAGTTTTTATTTCTTTCTCAATTTTTCTTTATCCTTATCAACACAATAAGGTCAGAGCATCGTTATGGCCTTGTCTTTTTTAAACTCAACATTTATAAGCATACAGATTCATTACTTCAACAAGCGCATTTTTTTTTTTAATGTGAATTAGTTTATTTAATTTAGTTTAATTCTCTTGAATTTTCTAAGCTTTTTGATGGAGTCATAAGCTCCTTAACTTCTAGTTCTACGCATATGGCTTTAATTACAATAAAAATATATTTATTTTTTCAATATTTGACTACAATCTATTGAGATAGTTCAGCTATGCCGCAGTTTTAATTTTTGTACCAGAACAAACTCAATTGTTTTTAAATAATTAAAAGGAAATTTTCCTCATGATGCACTTAGAGTTAGAGACTTTAACTCCAATGCAAATATGATGGAATAAAGATGATATACTACCAGATTAATGAATAATTCCCGATAAAGACGGCCTAATATTAAGACCCTATATAGTCACATGTATCGAATGTTTCATGATCACTTTTTTCAGTTAAAATAAAATTATTGAAAAAATTAAAATGGTCATACATAATCTTGCATTATAAGGAGAATTAATTATGAAATATTAGGGTTTTCATCTCACTAACCATTTTTATACAACTTTTTGATAAAAAAGAAATAACTAATAGCAAAAAATTGTCACAAGCAACTTTGGATAGTATAAAAAGTAGGTAAAATCCAAGCTAAATTGCCTTCTAAATAGTTTGAAATAATGTCTACGGGCCATATGCATCCACATCATGTTGGGCCCAATTAATCATTTGGAAGTGACAATTGGGTCTAATAATTGACAATTTGGTCTAATAATCCTACCATTCAAACTGTTTTATCTCCTAATTTTATGCCACTTTTTGCTGCCGTTTCCTCCAAAAAGTGCTCAATACACTAAAATAAATTCATTATAGTAATCAGTTAATAATAAAATATTATAAAATTTTAATTAGTTTAATTTCCTTTTTTGTCTCTATTACAGTCGTGATAAACACAGATTATACAATAATTAAATAAAAAGAAAGTTCAGTGGTCTCCGTCGTAATCGTGTTTTGATTTTATTGTCTTCAACCAAACAGCATGCCTTATTATTTATACCATTTAAATTTGGATCATGCTGATGGATATTTTTCTTTCCATGGCTGATATGAAAGTTTTATCCATCAAATAAATCTCTCTCAATAATGAATTTTTTTTATTATTAAGAAACTAATTGCAAACTCAGCAAGTAGCCATATAAATCACGGATGCAAGGATTTACGTGATTCGGCTGAAAGTACTTCAACTTATATCCATGGGAGAAAGGGGTGTGTTTTATTACTGTTCGGGGTCAAGACCGATCCGAGTTACAAGTGGGGTAATGAACTTACAAAAAGTTTACAACACCTCAGGTCTTACACTAGCCCATTACAATTCTCTCAATAGTCAAAAAACCGACCAATTTTCTCTCTTTATCACTAGATTTTTTACTCTTGGTTTCTCTCTGAGAGTTGATATGCAAATTTTACTATCCTTTGAATTTGAGACTTCAACCATTTTATATAGGTTTTCAAATCCACTATCCCACCACCCATGACGTCAGCTCATGTCACTCTGTCATCATTGCAGTAACAACTCTCCTCAATTCGACCAATCAAATTGATATGATCCATAATTGACTTGGTCAGATTAGTGTATTTGGGTCATTGCATGGGCTGTCTTGATTCATTTTGGTTTTAATTTCCGAATGGTGCATTAGTAGTGGCAGGATTTGCGCCGGCTTCCTATTTTCGCCATAGATTTCTCATCTAATGTTTGATTTTGGTGATTCAAGTTGCACTGAAAAGATGACTCATAGATCTACAACTTTTTCATTTACGTGAAAGTCAAATGCGGAATCCTTCTTGGATAAAATACAGACGCAAGTTATCCCTATAGCTTTTATGTTTTATGTTGCTTAAAATTATATTATGTTTAAGTGTTGAGCTGAACTTTAATTAAATTAAAAAGGTCATGCACATAATTTTGAAGGCTTTTATGTTTTATTGAGTTTATTTTGCTAGAATTTTATTATGTTTCGGTAGAACTGGGGTTAGCTACCTATTTAAATTGTATTATTTATTATAATTGATAATCAATGGAGAATCTTTTCTTTTTGTCTATATTTATTATAATTGATAATCAATGGAGAATCTTTTCTTTTTGTCTATATATATATATAGAGAGAGCATTGTGTGTGACTTTTCATGGGTGAGAGAATATTGATTCTTCCAAGTTCTGTGATTGAACAAAGATTCATCAAAGGGTTGGCATCATTTGTGGCGTCCTTTGCCGACAAGTTTCATCTAAGGCAATCTCCAAGGGTTTTCAAGGGTAAGCTCTTTGAGGGTCTACATGATCTTGAATCAGATTTCTCTCTACCGTATCAAGATTTGTATACAAATTATCCATTTTCCCTATTACTGCACCGGCCTATGGAGGCTCTACCCTACCACTGTACCGAATATGGTGGCCTCTGGCGACCTATGGCGGCTCTGTTGGGTTCTATTAAGTCCCAAGGATCAATTTAAACAATGAACACATGTTCGGATACTCAAAGAAGTTGCGGAATACTTACAATGATCGGTTTAGCGATGCGAGGAACAAAAACTTCAAGCTTTCCTCCAAGGTGGCTCACGGCAGTGGGCTATTTTTGTCCTCCAAAATTTCGGTCATCTTAGTCCTCCAAGCTCCAAGCTTTGTGTTGTGATTCCAAGCTCACAAGTCGGTTTCCCTATCACCTTCGCAAGACTCCTAAAGCGTGCTAGCACTCCGGAAATTTTGCCGCAAAACTTCCTATGCTTCTCCTACATCTCACGGCTAAACCAGAAAAATGAAGAAGAAGACAGCCCCTTGGGCGTGAGAGGGAAGAGGAGAGAAAAGAGAAAGAATTGTGTTGGTTATAATTTTCCAAAAATCAATCAATGATGTACCAAAAATTTGTTTTCAAAAAGTCAACAAATTTGTAGGCAAAATTGCAATAAATGCAATCCAACAACCACCATCAACTATTCAAATCAAAAGTGACTAGACATCACATCACTCAAAGTGACAAGTGATTTGACGTTTGATGTGACTAGTGGTTTGACTCTTGATGTGACTTATGGGCCGCACTTTAATTTGCAATGCGAGTGCGCCCGCAAATACTCCCGGGCTCGGGTTCGCTAATTCCAAATTAACAAATTTTTCGTTGCGACGTAATTAACTAATTATGCCTAGTAAAATTATTATTCACGTCGCTAACGAATTAATTCTAAATTAACTCGTTCGCCCGAATTAAAATCTAATTTTAATTCCGCGTCGAAATCCAATTTCGAATAATATATCGAATATATTATTTTATCGATTAATTCCAAATTAATCGTATTCTCTCTTTAATTAATATTTTATCCCAGATAAAATATCTCCGTAATTAATCCCAGATTAATTTTCTCTCTCATCTAATTAATCTCAGATTAATATAGTGAGAGTCATACGTCATCGGTGAATCTTCGGGAAGTGACCCATGAGATCCACGGATATGTTGGCAGTAAATCCGGTCATCGGACTATCCGAACACGTAAGTACCTAGTACTACGTTTTTACCGATTTACAAGACATGGTTGGCTTCTAGCAAAGCATCATGCCTACCCAATTCTCCAGAAATATTCTAACTGGAATATGTGATCTATATCAGGCGTAGTATTGCGTATTACGATCCAGTATCGGATGTCACGTGCAAGGCCTGGGGCTGGAATAGTGTCTGCCCCGTACGAAGCAAATATTGAATCTCTGGTAACTAGTCTCTATAATCGGATAAACATGACCTAGTCATAATATCCCGATAGCTGCAGCATATAAGAAAACCAGTTCCGTATCCTACGTGATCATCATCTCCACTATGACTGGAGTGATACTTCCATCTCGACATCACACCCAATACACTACGACTCTCAATATACGTAGAAGAGGCGTACACAGAACATGTTAAAGCCTTGGACGACCTAAACAAAAGCGTATTGATTGTCGCAAGTATTAGTGGTGTAAGTCTCTGGTTAAGACCAAATACACCTACCCTGATTCGGACTTCCATAGACACATAGTCATACTACCAATGGAATTCCGAGGGGTCTATCCAGAGCGAAGCTATTTCCGTACCATCGGTAAACACAACCTTTTATTACACTTGCATGAGTATCCTATACCCAATTATATGAGAACTATGTCGTTATGCTCCATAACACGCACAAGTGCAATACTAGTCTATTCCGCATTATCGATGTCCAATCTCGATAATATTACGACTAGGGATATTTAATGATTAAACCTTCATGGATTGATACTGTCTCATATCTTATCAATCCGGAACTAATCATATGGACCTTATATCATTTATACATCTTGGTAATCTAATTACAAATGATAAAAGAGCAATTTCCTTTTGTCACATAGTTAATTTATACAACAACACCATGATCTGTACAAATAGTGATGCTATGGGCCATAACTGTCCAACAATCTCCCACTTGGCCTATAGCCAATCACTCAAGTGTCCCACACCCGAACTATGTACGGTTCGCTCAAATTTCTACTGAAGAAAATGCTTTCGTCAACGGATTTTCATGACTATCATCTGATGCGATTTATTCGATCATCACATCGCCACGATGTATGATCCGAACGAATCAGATAAATATTTGAAGTATATATCTGGATCTTTGATGAGACCATTAATTCTTTAGCCTGCGTTGTAGCCTAGCTCAGCTGCTAACAGAACTATATCTAATCTAATTAGATTTATTATCGACCCAAATGGCTTCTATTGCTGCCTCAGCTGCAGCAATAATCCACTTTTGTTGTTTATTCAGTAACAATATCTTGCTTGGAAGATTTCCAGCTCACTGTTCCGTTATTCAACTTTATAGTACCGTTATTACGACTTATAGTCATTTTATCAGTTAGAAAACTTACAACAGTGAACCCAGTCACTTCAAGTTCTCCTTCTCCATAGTATAAGACAACATCCTTAGTTCATCTAAGATACTTATGGATGTTCTTAACATCAATCCAGTGACTATCACTTGGATTGGCCTGATTGTGACTCCATATGCTCAAAGCATATGAGACACTAGGTCGCGTACATTTATTTCAATGTACGAGTTCTCGGAGAGTATCAACAACTTTAAATCTATCCCAGTATATCTTTATTCCTAGAATAAAGGTTGTTTCTCCCAAGAATTCTATGGAGAATTTTCATGAAAGCCAAGCTTTCACCGATTGTTATTATGGGAATATCATTTCCAAGAAATGATATGTCATCATTATTTAGGACATTAACTGTCAGTGCACTCCCACTAACCTTCTTATATACACAAGAATCATTTTCGTTTTGAATTAAATCATATACCATTATGATTACATCAAAACGATAATTCCAAGAACGCAATGCTTGCTCCAATCCATCCATGGATCGAGTAACTTGCAAACCTTGTTTGTTAAGGAAAGCGATTTTGACGTTCAGTTGCCATATTTCATAAATGAAACATGCAGCATCAGCAAGCATTATTCAAATGGATTTATCCATGGCAACAGGTAAAAGGTTTCGTCGTAATCGACACAATGTTGATAACGATACTTTTCGCTACAAGCCTAGCTTAGTACGTGGTATGTTGCCTGTTG
This sequence comes from Zanthoxylum bungeanum, assembly GCA_019454045.1. Classification (NCBI taxonomy): domain Eukaryota; kingdom Viridiplantae; phylum Streptophyta; class Magnoliopsida; order Sapindales; family Rutaceae; genus Zanthoxylum; species Zanthoxylum bungeanum. Next base: position 19,492 of record SKCR01045371.1, read on the forward strand.
GACAATTATGACCCATAGCGTCACTATTTGTACAGATCATAGTGTTGTTGTACAAATTAACTATGTGACAAAGAAGATTGCACTCTTATCATTTGTGATTAGATCACCTAGATATATAAATGATGAGAGGTCCATGTGATTTGTTCCTGGACGGAGAATGATATGGACAGTATCAGTCCATGTAGGATAAATCATTAAATATCCCTAGTCAGAGTATTATCGAGATTGGACATCGATAAATACGTAAAAGACTAGTATTACACTTGGCGCTTGTGAGGGCACAACGGCATAGTTCTCATATATTTGGGTATATATGATACTCATGCAAGTGTAATAGGAGGTTGTGTTTTACCGATGGTATGGGAAACAGCTTCGCTCTGGATAGACCCCCTCGGAATTCCATTGGTAGTATTACTATGTGTCTATGGAAGTCCGAAATCAGGGTAGATGTATTTGGTCTTAACCTGAGACTTGCACCGCTAATACTTGCGATAATCAATATACTTTGGTTGCGGTCGTCCAGGGCTTTAACAGGTTCTGTGTACGCCAATACTGGGTATATTGAGAATCGTACTGTGTTGGGTGTGATGTCAAGATGGAAGTGTCACTCCAGTCATATGGAGATGATGGTCACGTAGGATACGGGGCTGGTTCTCTTAAATACTGCAGCTATCGGGATAAAATGACAAGGTCAGGTTTATCCGATTATAGAGACTAGTCACTAGACATCTGACATGTGCTTCGTACGGGGCAGACACAATTCCAGCCCCAGGCCTAGCACGTGATCATTCGATACTGGACAGAAATATGCAATACTACGTATACTACGCCTGATACAGATCCTTTATTCCTTTAAGGATATTTCCGGAGAATTGGGTAGGCATGGCGCTTTGCTAGAGGCCAACCTTGTCTTGTAAATCGGTATAAACGTAGTACGAGGTACTTACGTGTTCGGATAGTCCGACGACCGAATTTACTGCCAACATATCTGGGGATCTCATGGGTCGCTTCCCAAAGATTCACCGATTACGTATGACTCGCACTCTAAATTAATCTGGGATTAATTAGAAGAGAGAGAAAATTAATCTGGGATAAATAGCGGAGATATTTTATATGGGATAAAATATCAATTAAAGAGAGATAACGATTAATTTGGAATTAATCGATTAATTAATATATTTGATATATTAAACGAAATGACGCGGAATTAAAATTATATTTTAATTCGGGCGAACGAATTAATTTAGAATTAATTCGTTAGCGACGTGAATAGTGATTTCGCTAGGCGTAATCATTTAATTACGACGCAACAAAAAATTCGTTAATTTGGAATTAGCGAACCCGAGCCCGAGATTATTTGCGAACGCATTCGCATTTTGAATTCGAGTGCGGCACGTCAAATCAAGCGTCAAATCGCTAGTAGCATCTTGCGTCACATCATTCGTCAATCAAGTGATGGATGTCTTTCACTTTGAGTGATTGACGCAAGTCACTATTCATGATTGATGGAAGTGATGTGAGTGGTTGGTGCCATTTATGGCTTTAATGGTTTGCTTTTTTGAAAGCCAAATTCATGTGAAATGAATTTGAAATTCAAATTAGTGTATAAGATACACAAATTTCACAAACCAAACACAATACTCTATCTCTCTCATCTCACGCCCAAGGGGCTCCAAATTGTTCACTGGTTCTGTCAAAATGTCGAGCAGTGAGGGAAGCAATAGTGTGATTTTGTGGCAAAATCACAAGTGCTAGCACACTTACGAGACATGCGAAGGTGATAGGGAAGTCCACCCATGAGCTGGGAACCATTCGACGAAGCTTGGAGCTTGACAAAGGACCAAAATGGAGGCCAAACCAGTGAGCACTCACAGCTCACTGCCTAATGCAGTGAAGAAGAAAATAAAAGTTTTTGTTGCCTCTGCGTCGCTCAACCGATCGATGTGAGTATTCCGCAACTTCTTCGATTTGTATTCGCACTTGATTCATGATTATTATTAATCTTGGGACCATTAAGCTTGTCGCAGTAGACTACTTAATTTCTGAATCAGAACTAAGGATTAGTTCCTTAAAGTATGATAATGAAATTGAAGGATCTTCATAAATCTATGTTTAGATTTTAGAAGTACTAAAATTGCAATAGCAAACTTTTGGAGAGTTAATGACTATTCTCAAGGAGACAAAGTCAAAAGTTTGCAATTAGGCAAGTAGCGCAAGGCGCACCTTACTTCGATATTCTAGAAACCCGAGGCTTGGCCAAAGGCTTCTGGAATATGAAAAGGGCAAAGGCAAAATCATTATAATCTTCTGGGAAGATAAATGACATATCCCAAAATGTCTGCCTAAATGTGGCAAACGGGATCGCGGAAGCGTGACTGCCGTTTGGACAAAGCATACATGAAGGAATTAAAGACGAGCAAGGCTTTGACTTCAATATGTTTGTCATAAATATATTCACTACTAGTATTAAAATTTTATTTTAGATACTTAGTGTGATATAAATATATATTGATGTTCAAAATCTGTTTTGTACAGGATACTGACTTCAATAGAGATTTATCAGCGAATAGGAAATGGGACGAAAGTCGCTGTTTTAACCGTAGATACCTAAGTTTAGGAACTACCTTCGGGTATGTACCTAAATTTGGAAACTGTTATAATGTAACTAGTTTGACTAGAAACATTATATTCATATCAGTGTTTAACCCGCTGCGGGTGAACCTTTATATTTTAGAACACTAAAGTGTTTTATTATATAAGGATGATATTGAGATAAACACATTAAATGTGAATAACATAGTTTATATTTTGAATATAAATAAAATCTCGAATATATAACATGACAAAAAATAGCTCAAACTGATTTGATCATATGAAACTTAAATGTGGCATTGTTGTCTGGGACACAATTAAACAAAAATGGTATATCCACACTTTGAAGAGTGGGTACTCTCGGACTGATTTGATTCCATTCAAATAAAGTCTACGAATATAGTTTATTGGCAAAGTGCCTATAACACATTTACTTGGTAAAAGTGTTTATGCCACCAATCTGTTAGCCCTAGTTCATAGTGAAACAAGTGGGCCCATGTCTAGCTAGGCTAGGGGTGGATATGAATATTTCGTGACCTTTACGGATGTGGCATCGCGTTATGGTTATGTGTTTTCTTTTGAAGAACACAAATCGAAAACTTTTACAGTTTCAACACGAAATAGACAAACAGATCGCTAAAGTATTAAACCGCACGGTTAGACCGTAATGGAAAATACTTAAGCAATAAGTTTCTTATATACTTGAAAGAGTAAAGTATTCTTTCAAATGAGGACTCCTCCCGGAACACGTCATTTTGACGGTGTGTCCGAACAGGATAAACCGAATTTTGTTGGACATGATAAGGTTAATCATAAGTCGCTTTGAGCTACCATTTCCTTCAACAGGATAAGCATAAACAGTGAAGAACTTATTTTGAATAAGGTTCCGTTAAAATCTATTTGACAGATTTCATATTAGATATGAACAGGAAAGAAACCAGGTTTCTCAATCCTGAATATTTGGGTATGCTTGGCATATGTTTGGATGATACCAAACTAGAACCCAAATTGATAAGTGCCAGTTGTAGGTTATCCTAGGGATACCATAAGTATTGTACTTATACATCTCACAAGAGAACAATTAGATTTTTTCTCACCATGCGGTTTTCCTAAGAGGAATACCGATATGCAATGGTAAGTGGGAGGATAGTAAAACTCGATGAAAATCAAAGTAATACTATTCCATCCAGGCATCGAATCCTAATGGAACACAAAATAGTTCATCAAGGATGAAACTATTACCATTAATCTTAGAATACACAAGAACCACGTAGGTTGGAGAGAGTCAGAAAACAACCTGGGGTATGGGTTTTGATCTCACCTCATAAAGATGTTTATCTTATTGAGGTATACCAACTGACTACGTATGAGGAAGTGATACAGGTATCGACTCCCTATTATGGCAAAGTGCCATATAATCCGAAGTGGATCCATGTATATCAACTATGTTTGGATACTAGTTGATGTACCGCAAGGCATTGTGCCTACTGGTACTATATAAGTCTTCTAGGAAGACATAAATGGATGGCAACATACAACGTATAAAGCTAGGCTTTTAACGGAAAGGTATCGTTATCAACATTGTGTTGATTATGATTTAACCTTTTACTTGTTGCCACGGTAAATCCATTTGGATAATGCTTGCTAACGCTGCATGTTTCATTTATGAAATATCTCAACTTTACGGGAAAATCACTTTCCTGAAAAGGAAACCTTTCGGAGGATGTTTACAACATCCTGTCGGTTTTTTCGTACCAAAACTACCAAACAAGGTTTGCGGGTTATTCGATCCATGTTTGGATAGAAGCAAGCATAGGTTCTTGGAATTGTCGTTTTGATGTAATCATAATAATTTATTATTTAATTCAAAACGAAATGATTCTTGTGTATATAAGGAGGTTAGTGGGAGCGCACTGACAGTGGTTGTCCAATAAATAATGATAATACGTCATTTCTTGGAAATGATATTCCCATAATAACAATCGTGAAAGCTTGGCTTTCGATAAAAACTCTCCGAGAAATCGTACACTGAAAAATGTACGCGACCTGGTGTCTCATACGCTTTGAGCATATGGATTCACAAACAGGCCAATCCAAATGATAGTGATTGATTGATGTTAGGAACATCCGTTAGTATCTTAGAGAACTAAGGATGTTGTCTTTGTCTATGGAGAAGGAGAACTTGAAGTGACTGGATCACTATTGCAAGTTTCCTAAACCGATTAAACGACTATAAGTCACAAACGGTACTATACAGTTTGGATAATGGAACAGTGAGCTAGAAATATTCCAAGCAAGATACTGTTACCGAATAAACAACAAATGCGGGTTATTACTGCAGCTGAGGCAGCAATAGAAGCCTTATGGGTCGAAACAAATCTAATTAGATTAGATATAGTTCTGTTAGCAGCTGAGCTAGGCGTCAGCACAGGCTAAAGAATTAATGGTCTCATCAACGATCCAGATACATACTTCGACTATTATCGTATAAATCGCATCAGACGATAATCATGAAAATCCGCTGACGAAAGCCTTTTCTCAGAAGTTTGAGCCAACCGTACATAGTTCGGGTGGTAGACACTCGAGTGACTGGCTATAGGCCAAGTGGGAGATTGTTGGACAATTATGACCCATAGCGTCACTATTTGTACAGATCATAGTGTTGTTGTACAAATTAACTATGTGAAAAAGGAGATTGCACTCGTATCATTTGTGATTAGATCACCTAGATATATAAATGATGAGAGGTCCATGTGATTTTTCCTGGACGGAGAATGATATGAGACAGTATCAGTCCATGTAGGATAAATCATTAATATCCCTAGTCAGAGTATTATCGAGATTGGACATCGATAAATACGTAAAATACTAGTATTACACTTGTGCGCGTTGTGAGGGCACAACGGCATAGTTCTCATATATTTGGGTATAGGATACTCATGCAAGTGTAATAGGAGGTTGTGTTTTACCGATGGTACGGGATACAGCTTCGCTCTGGATAGGCCCCCTCGGAATTCCATTGGTAGTATGACTATGTGTCTATGGACGTCCGAAATCAGGGTATGTGTATTTTGTCTTAACCTGAGACTTGCACCGCTAATACTTGCGACAATCAATATACTTTGGTTGCGGTCGTCCAGGGCTTTAACAGGTTCTGTGTACGCCAATACTGGGTATATTGAGAATCGTAGTGTGTTGGGTGTGATGTCAAGACGAAAATGTCACTCCAGTCATATGGAGATGATGGTCACGTAGGATACGGGACTGGTTCTCTTAAATATCAATTAAAGAGAGATAACGATTATTTGGAATTAATCGATTAATTAATATATTGGATATATTAAACGAATTGGATTTCGACGCGGAATTAAAATTATATTTTAATTCGGGCGAACGAATTAATTTAGAATTAATTCGTTAGCGATGGGAATAATGATTTCGCTAGGCATAATCATTTAATTACGACGCAACGAAAAATTCGTTAATTTGGAATTAGCGAACCCGAGCCCGAGATTATTTGCGAGCGCATTCACATTTAGAATTCGAGTGCGTCACGTCAAATCACTAGTCGTATCTAGCGTCACATCATTCGTCAATCAAGTGATGGATGTCTTTCACTTTGAGTGATTGACGCAAGTCACTATTCATGATTGATGGAAGTTATGTGAGTGGTTGGTGCCATTTATGGCTTTAATGGTTTGCTTTTTGAAAGCCAAATTCATGTGAAATGAATTTGAAATTCAAATTAGTGTATAAGATACACAAATTTCACAAATCAAACACAATACTATATTTCTCTCATCTCTCTCATCTCACGCCCAAGGGGCTCCAAATTGTTCACCGGTTCTGTCAAAATGCCGAGCAGTGAGGGAAGCAAGAGTGTGATTTTGTGGCAAAATCACAAGTGCTAGCAGACTTATGAGACATGCGAAGGTGATAGGGAAGTCGACCCATGAACCGGGAACCATTCGACGGAGCTTGGAGCTTGACGAAGGACCAAAATGGAGGCCAAACCAGTGAGCACTCACAGCTCACTGCCGAATGCAGTGAAGAAGAAAAGAAAAGTTTTTGTTGCCTCCGCGTCGCTCAATCGATCGATGTGAGTATTCCGTAACTTCTTCGATTTGTATTCGCACTTGATTCATGCTTATTATTGATCTTGGGACCTTAATAGAAACCAACATTGCCTTCCATGTATGTCTTCCTTGAAGACTTATATAGTACCAATATGCACAATGCCTTCTGGTACATCAACTAGTATCCAAACTTGGTTGGTATACATGGAATCCATTTCGGATATCATGGCACTTTGCCATAATAGGGAGTCGATACCTTGTATCACTTCCTCATACGTAGTCAGTTCGTATCCCTCGATAAGATTGACATCTTTATGAGGTGAGATCAAAAACCCATACCCCAGGTTATTTTCTGACTCTCTCCGACTTATGCGGTTCTTGTGTATTCGAAGATTATTGGTATAGTTTCATCCTTGATTAACTATTTGTGTTCCATTAAGACTCGGTGCCTGGAATAATATTACTTTAATTTTCATCGAGTTTTACTTTCCTCCCACTTACCACTGCATATAGGTATTCCTCTTAGGAAACCGCATAGTGAGCAACAATTACATTGTTCTTTTGTGAGTTGTATAAGTACTATACTTTTTGGTTTCCCTAGGATAACCCACAACTTAGGCACTTATCCGATTTGGGTTCTAGTTTGGTATCATCCAAACATATGCCTAGCATACCCAAATCTTGAGGAATGAGAAAACCTAGTTTCTTTCATGTTCATATCTAATATGATTTCTGTCTAACAGATTCTTATGGAACCTTATTCAAAATAAGTTATGCACTTTTAATGCTTATCCGTTGAAGGAAATGGTAGCTCAGAGCCACTCATAATTAACCTTATCATGTCCAACACAATTCGGTTTCTCCGTTCGGACACACCGTCAAATTGACGTGTTCCGGGAGGAGTCCTCATTGAAAGAATACTATACTCTTTCAAGTATATGAGAAACTTATTGCTTAAGTATTTTCATCATGGTCCAATCATGGTGTTTAATACTTTAGCCGATCTGTTTGTCTACTTCGTGTCGAAACTCTAAAAGTTTCCAATTTGTGTTTCAAAAGAAACACATAATCATAACGAGATGCCACATCCTTTATCCGTAAAGGTCACGAAACATTCATATCCACCTCTAGCCTAGCTAGACATGGACCCACTTACGTCACTATGAACGGGGGCTAACAGATCGGTGGCACTTGTATTTTTACCAAGTAAAAGATATTTTAGGCATTTTGCCTAATAAACTAGATTCGTAGACATTATTTGAATGGAATCAAATTTGTCCTAGTACCCACTCTTCGAAAGTGTGGATATACGAGTCTTGTTAATTGTGTCACAGACAACAATGCCATTTATAAGACTCAACTGCTTAATTCAGTTTGAGCTATTTGTTTGTCATGTCATACGTTTGAGATTTTATTATATTTATATTCAAAATATAAATATTGTTATTCACATCTAATGTGTTTATCTCAATATCATCTTTATAAAATAAAACACTTTAGTGTTCTTGAATATAAAGGTATATCCACAACGGATTAAACCCTGATATAGAGATAATGTTTCTAGTCTAACTAGGTACATTACAACAGTTTCCTAATTTAAGTACACACCCGAACAAATTTAAGTCACACCCGAAGGGTAGTTCCTAAACTTAGGTTTCTACGGTTAAAACAGCGACTTTCATCCCGTTTCCAATTCGCATATTAGATCTCAACTGAAGTCAGTATCCTGCTTATTAGCAGATTCTGCACACCAGTACGTATTTATGTACCACATTTAGTATCTAAAATCCAATTTTAATACTAGCAGTGAACATGTTTATAACAAACATATTTGAAGTCAGTGACTTGCCCGTCTTCAATTCCTTCATGTCTGCCTTGTCCATACGGCAGTCACGCTTCAGTGATCCCGTTTGCCACAATTTAGGCCGACATCTTGGGATATGTCCTTTGTCTTCCCAGAAGATTAAAATGACTTTGCCTTTGCCCCCTTTTCATACTCCAGAAGCCTTTGGCCAAGCCTTGGCCTTCTAGAATGTTGAAGTAAGATGCGCATTGCGCTTCTTGCCTTATTGCAAACTTTGGCTTTGTCTCCTTGAGTATAGCCATTAACTCTCCAAGAGTTTTCTAGTGCAATTTTACTTCTAAGATCTAAGAATAGATCTATGAAGATCCTTCAATTTCAATATCATACTATAAGGGTCTAATCCTTAGTTCTGATTAAGAAATTAAGGAGTCTATTTGGCAAGCATAATGGATTAAGCACTAAAGTTATCATCACATGAATATTCCAAATATCATGTTCTACTATTTGCTTAACTCCAGGCTTAGGCTCGAGATGTCACTATATCAAATAAAGTAACTTCTCGGACACCCAGGACTATCCTGAGATTTTATTCCCAAATTGAAAATTAAAGTCGTTTAAATACATTTTCACCCAGGATTATGTTTTAAACACTAATCTTTCAATTTTCTTGATTCTAATAGTCCAACTATTTAATCAACGATTTAGGTACTATTTATTTTAATGATTACTATAGTCTAACTATATAATCAACTATAATTTAATTGATTAAATTCAATTATATTGATTATTATAATCCAATCATAAAATCAACTATTAATTGAAATTATTTAATTCAAATATATTGATTACTATAATCCAATTATATAATCAACTATAAATGAAATAGTTTGAATACAGTCCAACTGTTTAATTAATACAACAATTAAATATTAGTCAAACTAATAAATAATTTATTTGACGAAGAATGTTAATGAGCGCGTATGGCAAGTAACTAAACGAATATTGCAAATTTAATAATTGCCTCCCACTATTTTTCGGCGAGCCTCTAACCCTTTGGGGAGTACTCGGGAAACCTTGTTTCCGAGTGGGCTAGGATCCCGTTAAATAACACACAATCTTGACTTTGGCCAACAAATTGTATGATAATTAACTAGGTAGATCTCTAAGATCAATTGGATCCCATCCAATTCCTAGATCCAGTAGGTGGACATCCAAGTCCGAAACATAATCTTATATATGCCAATATATCCAATATATTGCCTAACCTTTTTCCTCTGAATCAACTAAGCCTTGGCTTTGGCACAACAAACTTAGTGATCCCAGTTAAGCGAAACTCATTGACTTGGAAAGCTTCGTAATCAATGTCGATGGACAAGAAGTGATCTTGACTTTGGCCAACAAATCACAACTTGGACAAGACACCGATATGGAACAAAGCCTTCATGATTCAAATACATCCTCGACGGACAAAGGTCTTGACTTTGGCCAACAAACCAATGCCAGTCTTGGATCTTGAGTAAGAATCACTCAATGGAAGGAAAACGCTTAATATATAGTGATGGTTTTCGCGTGTAATTGGCAACCAATTAATTATCTTTGTTAAGGTCTCATCATCATACACCCTTAAACATGCATTCTAAAAACACATATAAGGAGCGTATAAATAAATATATAATGATATGCGGATGTATATTTAACATTGTTCTTAGAACAAATCTCTCTATTTCTTCTCTCCCGCTAGCACAAGTATTACTTCTACCCGATTATTAAACACTTCTAAAGAAACCTCATTTACATTGAGGGGAATAGGTGAGAAGAGAAAAACAAAGAGTCAAGAGGTAATAGGCTGGACACGCAGGTCCAATTAATAAATTCTAAATTTATTACAATAATTTCCAAAATTACCCTCACCCATCTAATATCCATCCGATATACATTATTTATGCATCACAACCATGTATTCACACAAGCATGTTATCAATCAATCTAATAATTAATTAATCTGATATAATGACCATCCAATGTTCAAACAACGATTTGATTTTGCGCGAGTCAAACTCGTTTTGCGAATAAGTACTCAAAGTAAGAATTCTTGAATTAAATTAAACTATAACATTAAATCCAATTTAATTTGTATTTAATACTAATTCATTTATTAATTCCAAATTAAATACTACACTTTATTAACGAACCTTTACGACTTAGATTCCAAATCTAATCGTTACGGGTCTCAAAGCCCGATTAACATCCAATGTCAATTTAATTAAAGTCCAATGGGCTTTCAATTAATTTCTAAGGCATGGACTTTTGGTCAATGTGGGTCAAACCCAAATACCAAAGCCCATTTAAGGAATCACCTTTATTTGCCAAGAAATCAATTTAGGCCCATTAGGCCCAATTAAAATTAAAGGTCCATTAAGTCATAATTCGACTTTATGGATATGGTTTTGGGCCCAATTGGATCCAACCCATTTAGCCTAAACCTAACTTGGTACAACCAAGCACATTAAGCCCAATTACAACTTTTCAAGCCAATTTCCAAAATAGGCCCAATTAATTAAATTACCAAATTCCAAATTTCATAACTTAATAACCTAAAGTGTATGCCATAATTAATTACCCAAATTAACATTTCCAAAACACAAGTTTGCTCAATTAATTATGCTCATTAACATCAAAACATGTCCAACATATTTTAATCAAAAATCACATCATTTTACATGCTTAGTGGTCACGGCATTTGTGGGTTTTTATGTCCAATTGTAAATCCAATCCAATTGAATCTTAAATCAACATTACCCAATTGTTTCAAGTCATCCAATGATCAACAAAGAAACAAAAAATACCATGACATTAGGGCATTATCAAGATTCGGCCAAGCCACACATTTAGGGGAAAATTTGTCCAATTCAAAATTCATCAAATTGAAAATGCATAACACCATGTTATCATAATTTAAGCATACTCAAACAATCAATTTCACTCAAACATGCTCAAATCAATTTTGCCCAATTTTAACCCTAATCAAGTTTCATGCTCAAAATGGCTCTGATACCATTGTTGGGTTCCTATTAAGTCCCAAGGATCAATTTAAGCAATGAAACACATGTGCTAATACTCAAAGAAGTTGCGGAATACTTACAATGATCGGTTTAGAGATGCGAGGAACAAAAACTTCAAGTTTTCCTCCAAGGTGGCTCACGGCAGTGGGCTATTTTTGTCCTCCAAAATTTCGGTCATCTTGGTCCTCCAAGCTCGAAGCATTGTGTTGTGATTCCAAGCTCACAAGTCGGTTTCCCTATCACCTTCGCAAGACTCCTAAAGCGTGCTAGCACTCCGGAAATTTTGCCGCAAAAACTTCATATGATTCTCCTACATCTCACGGCTAAACCAGAAAAATGAAGAAGAAGACAGCCCCTTGGGCGTGAGAGGGAAGATGAGAGAAGAGAGAAAGAATTGTGTTGGTTATAATTTTCCAAAAATCAATCAATGATGTACCAAAAATTTGCTTTCAAAAAGTCAACAAATTTGGAGGCAAAATTGCAATAAATGCAATCCAACAACTATTCAAATCAAAGTGACTAGACATCACAATCACTCAAAGTGACAAGTGATTTGACGCTTGATGTGACTAGTGGTTTGACGCATGATGTGACTTATGGGCCGCACTTTAATTCGCAATGCGAGTGCGCCCGTAACACACTCCCGGGCTCGGGTTCGTTAATTCCAAATTAACGAATTATCCGTTGCGACGTAATTAAATAATTATGCCTAGTAAAATTACTATTCACGTCGCTAACGAATTAATTCTAAATTAAACTCGTTCGCCCGAATTAAAATCTAATTTTAATTCCGCGTCGAAATCCAATTTCGTATAATATATCGAATATATTATTTTATCGATTATTCCAAATTAATCGTATTCTCTCTTTAATTAATATTTTATCCCGATAAAATATCTCTGTAATTAATCCTATATTAATTTTCTCTCTCATCTAATTAATCCCAGATTAATAAAGTGCGAGTCATACGTCATCGGTGAATCTTCGGGAAGCGACCCATGAGATCTCCGGATATGTTGGCAGTAAATCCGGTCGTCGGACTATCCGAAAACGTAAGTACCTAGTACTACGTTTTTACCGATTTACAAGACATGGTTGGCTTCTAGCAAAGCATCATGCCTACCCATTCTCCAGAAATATTCTTACTGGAATATGTGATCTATATCAGGCGTAGTATACGTAGTATTGCGTATTACGATCTAGTATCGGATGTCACGTGCAAGGCCTGGGGCTGGAAATGTGTCTGCCCCGTACGAAGCACATATCGGATCTCTGGTAACTAGTATCTATATAATCGGATAAACATGACCTAGTCATAATATCCCGATAGCTGCAACATATAAGAGAACCAGTTCCGTATCCTACGTGATCATCATCTCCACTATGACTGGAGTGATACTTCCATCTCGACATCACACCCAATACACTACTACGATTCTCATATAACAAGAAGAGGCGTACACAGAACCTATTAAAGCCCTGGACGACCTAAACCAAAGCATATTGATTGTCGCTAGTATTAGCGTGTAAGTCTCAGGTTAAGACCAAATACATCTACCCTGATTCGGACTTCCATAGACACATAGTCATACTACCAATGGAATTCCGAGGGGTCTATCCAGAGCGAAGCTGTTTCCGTACCATCGGTAAACACAACCTCCTATTACACTTGCATGAGTATCATATACCCAAATATATGAGAACTATGTCGTTATGCTCCCATAACACGCACAAGTGTGCAATACTAGTCTATTCCGCATTATCGATGTCTAATCTCGATAATACTACGACTAGGGATATTTATTGATACTGTCTCATATCTTATCAATCTGGAACTAATCATATGGACCTTCTATCATTTATACATCTTGGTAATCTAATTACAAATGATAAAATATCAATTTCCTTTTGTCACATAGTTAATTTGTACAACAACACCATGATCTGTACAAATAGTGATGATATGGGCCATAACTGTCTAACAGGCTCTACTATGCCACTTCCCTGCCACTGCATCGCCCTATGGAGGCTGGCAGGGACTACTTTCACAGTGAACCACTGTTTTCCCATAATAATCATTAGCCTTCTAGAATGATATTTTCTCACTTTAGGGCATACGTCACTTGACTCAAGCGCAAATTGGTATGTGATCCCATCTTCGTTCCTCAGGTCAGCTGATCGAGGTGGATGATAATGGTCAAAACTCCCTCTATCCTCTTAATTCAGGTCGGGTTGCTAAGTATGGACTCCTTTGGGTCGGTTTCCACAAATACTCAATAAACTCAAAAAATCCAACATTTTGTCTCTAGATCAGGTCGGCGTACCAACCTGCTTCATTATCCACACACTCAACCATTGCATGAACCCTTCGTATAATGGAGTCATGTCCTTCTATCAAATTATGTCTGTCTCTTCGAGCCTTACGCCCATATTATCCATTTTTTGTTAAGTAGACTACTATTATGTCCCTCGTCAGTATTTGAATCTTCCTTAGGATTAAAAGCCACCATCAACAGATCAGTTTCCTTATTAAAAAGATTTCAATTCAGTTTAGTTTCAACGATTTGAAATTATTCGAAATTGATTGAAACCAAACTAATTCAGTGGACGATATGTCAGCTTTTTATTGGTTTTGAAAAAATTATACGTGAATTCACAAAACACTAACACACCTTATATAATACAATCCTAAATATTTAGGAATTATAGGGTAAAGTATAAAAAAGTCCACTGGTTTGTTTATAAAAGAGTTTATGATTTGGTAGACAGGTCCCGAGTTTGAGTTATTGATGTGTATTTTTTATAATAGTCTGGGACAGTCGATGATTTACTTATTCCGTTAAGTTTGGATCGGGTGGTTTAACAGTAAAATTTCTAATGTTTCCAAAACAAAATATTTATAAGAAAAAAATAGATAAAATGATGAAAATTTAAAATTATCAGAAAAAAAAATTAAAAATTGGAACTAAGGATTTGAATCTGATGGATTGATTTAAATTTGAGACTTGAACTGATCCATCTAAAGATGAATTCACTTTTAGCTAGGGGTGGCAATTTGGGTCAGGATTCGTTTATTCGTTCGATTCGATTCGCTTTAAAGCGAATACGAGTTTGAAAAATGGATTCGTTTAATAAATGGATCAATTCGATTCGATTCGTTTATTAAACTAATCGAATATGAATTTAAGCTTATGGATTCGTTTATTTTTTTTTACGATTCGTTTTATTATTTTTATTTACTAGTTCTTGTTAATTTTCAATTAAGATTCAAGAAATTATAACTAATTATCATAGAAAATGTAATATTTTCGATATTTGGTGAGATATTTTAGTAAATATATTAATTACATATTTCATATGTATATATTTATGAAGAATTAATGTAAATCAATTGTGGTAAATTATTTTATTAAATAATATAATTGACTAAACGAATAAACGAATATTCGTATTCGATTCCTTAAATAAACGAATCGAATACGAATCCTGATATTAGGATTCGTTTAATAAACGAATCGAATACGAATCCATCACTTTTGATTCGATTCGTTTAGGATTCGATACAAATTCGATTCGTTGATTCGTTTTACCCACACTATTTAGCCATTTGTCGGGTTTACATCCCCTGTGTTCACGTTGCCACGTGTACGGTAAAGGTGGGGGTTGTAACTGAAAATGTTTGAAAGAGTGGGGTCAAGTTTGGTCGATCTAAGTAAATTCTGTTGTCGGCCACGTAGGAGAAGACAGACAGGACAGAACATGATAGGTCAAATGGGCTATTACCAAACCCACGTGCGCTGCTTTTGTCCACAACCCCACCCATGTGTCTCTGTCTTTTTTTTTTTTTTTTTTTGGAAGTCGATGGTATGGGTAAGATTTAATGCGGGTTTGTCATTATCAAATCTGCACCTGCATATTTACATAAATTACCAAATCTGCACCATACTCGCTGTGAATTTTAATTTTCATTACCAAACCCGCACCCACATATAAAAATAAATTACCAAATCCGCACCCACATATAAAAATAAATTACCAAATCCGCACCCACATATAAAAATAAATTATCAAACCCGCACTGGGTAGCGGATACCCGCAATGGGTATCCGCTGGTTTTGCTTAATTATTAAACCCACACCAAACCCGCAGCAGGTTTTGTTTTAAATTACCAAAACCGCACCAAACCCTCTTAAATATTTACCAATTCCTACCCATTGCTGGTGGGTTTTTACGGATTTGCGGGTTTGTGGATGAAATTGCCATCCCGACTCGTGTCTGAGTCTTGAATCTCGTTTTTTTTATTAGGGGACCCAATCCTCTTCTTCTTACTACTTTTAATAATTTTTGTGGGGGATGATATTAACGAATGTCATAATGATACTTATTAAAGATCTATTTTAAGAAAATTTTCACATTATTTTTATGAAAAATATAAAAAAATATTAAATATTATTACAACATTATTATTTTTTTTGAAAATTTTCCTAAAATAGATCCTTAATGAGTGCCTTTATGACACTAGTTAGTATTTCTCATTTTTTATCGTAGGATTTATTATTGATGATTAGGATTTAATTGTGTGCGGTCATCGTTTCGGAACGAACCTCTTCCCTAATTGAGGAGATTTTAAATAGTAGGGCACTTTGAATTTTTATGGTTAAATTTGCTCAAATATTTTTAGATGGGGATGGGGGTAGAGGTCGTTATATGGGGCATTTTACGATTACGCGACACGAATATGACATGATTTTTCATATTTGAGTTGAAAAAATTGACATGATTATTAATCGTGTCGTATATATGTTAACCTAACTTAACACATTTATCTGTTTATAACAAATAATATTCATGTAACAGTGTCGACATAACATGATTACCCATTTAGGAAATGATTGTTGGAATTTTTCTAAATATTATTTTCAAATATCTATTTATGCTGACGCATCAGGGTTCTTAATATTTGTGTAATCATATTGAAAATGTGGTCGCTCAAATAGGCTTTCGATTTGTTCGAACGACTCATCCAAGACTTTCAGACTTGTTCTCGCTTGAAGTCGTTCGAACAAAGCTCATTCCAATAATCAATAGGTTCGTTCGAACGAGCTCGTGATTTCCAAAAATCCATATATGCAGTTGGGTGACAATCTAAGTTAGAATTTGTTTATTCATTCGATTTAACTCACATTAAAGTGAATATGTATTTTGAAAAATGGATTCATTTAATGAATGGATCAATTTGATTCATTTATTAAATGAATTGAATACGAATTTGAGCTCAATGATTCATTTATTTATTTAGGATTCGTTCTATTATTTTCTTTTACTAATTTTTTTTTTATTTTTCAACAAAGATTCGTGAGGTTGTTACCAATTATATATATATATATTATATATATATATATATAATAGTACTGTTTATATTCGATGAGTCATTTTTAGTAAATCTATTAATTGCAGATTATATTATATATTATCTATATATATATATATATATATTATATATATATATATATATACACACACACACATTTATGAATAATTAATATAAATAATTTATAGTAATTTATGTCATTGAATAATGTCAGGACTAAACGATTATTCGTATTTGATTCATTTAGTAATCGAAACGAATACGAATCCTAATATGATTCGTTCAATAAATGAATCGATACAAATTCAATTTATTAATTCGTTTTGCAACCTATATTATGCACTATGTTGGAATTCTCTAAGCTTCCCAAGATCATTTCAAGCAATGAAAATATAAAGTGACTACAACGAGGGAGGAATACTCAAATCGATCGGTTTGAGCGACGCGGCGAAGAAAAAAACTTTTTATGCCCTTTGAGAAGCTCCAAGGCTCACGGCAACCTCACTGTTTTGCTCCTCAAAATCGGTCAGGTGTCTTCCATTGATGTCTTCAAGCTCCAAGCTTCCAAAATGGATTCCAAGCTCACGAAATTACTGCCCTATCACCTTGGTATGTCTCCTAGAGTGTGCTAGCACTTTGATTTTGCAATAAAATCATCAATTTCTTCTCATCCATTGTTCGGCAGAAACCAGAAACAGAAGAACAAGAACCGGTCTAAGACCGAGAGAGAGAAGAGGGGGGGAAAAAGAGAGAGAATTGAAAATTGTGTATTGGTTTTATTGATTTCTAAAATCAATTAACATATACAAAATTTCAAATTCCAAAAGTCAAAAGGCAACTATGCCAACTACTTCCATCATTCACATCAATCAATGAATAGTGACTGGTGTCAATCACTCAAAGTGAAAGACATCCATCACTTGATTGACGAATGATGTGACGCTAGATGCGACTAGCGATTTGACACTTGATTTGACTTGCGTGCCGCACTCGAATTCGAAATGCGAATGCGCTCGCAAATAATCCCGGGCTCAGGTTCGCTAATTCCAAATTAACGAATTTTCCGCTGCGACGTAATTAAATGATTATGCTAGCGAAATCACTATTCACATCGCTAACAAATTAATTCTAAATTAACTCGTTCGCCCGAATTAAAATCTAATTTTAATTCTGCGTCGAAATCCAATTTCGTATAATATATCGAATATATTTTTTTATCGATTATTCCAAATTAATCGTTATCTCTCTTTTAATGATATTTTATCCCAGATAAAATATCTCCGTAATTAATCCCAGATTAATTTTCTCTCTCTCTCATCAATTAATCCCAGATTAATTAAAGTGCGAGTCATAGGTCATCGGTGAATCTTCGGGAGCGACCCATGAGATCCCAATATATGTTGGCAGTAGTAAATCGGTCGTCGGACTATCCGAACACGTAAGTACCAATTACTACGTTTGTACCGATTTACAAGACAAGGTTGGCTTCTAGCAAAGCGCCATGCCTACCCAATTCTCCAGAAATATCCTTACAGGAATATAAGATCTATATCAGGCGTAGTATACGTAGTATTGTGTATGTCGATCCAGTATCGGATGATCACGTGCTAGGCCTAGGGCTGGAATTGTGTCTGCCCCGTACGAAACACATATCGGATGTCTGGTAACTAGTCTCTATAATCGGATATACATGACCTTGTCATAATATCCCGATAGCTGCAGCATATAAGAGAACCAGTTCCGTATCCTACGTGACTATCATCTCCATATGACTGGAGTGATACTTCCGTCTTGACATCACACCCAACACACTACGATTCTCGATATACCCAGAAGAGGCGTACACAGAAACCGGTTAAAGCCCTGGATGACCAAAACCAAAGTATATTGATTTTCGTAAGTATTAGCGGTGCAAGTCTCAGGTTAAGACCAAATACACCTACCCTGATTTCGGACTTCCATAGACACATAGTCATACTACCAATGGAATTCCGAGGGGGTCTATCCAGAGCGAAGCTGTTTCCCTTACCATCGGTAAAACACAACCTCCTATTACACTTGCATGAGTATCCTATACCCAAATATATGAGAACTATGTCGTTGTGCCCTCACAACGCCCACAAGTGTAATACTAGTCTTTTACGCTTTTATCGATGTCCAATCTCGATAATACTCTGACTGGGGATATTTAATGATTTATCCTTCGTGGATTGATACTGTCTCATATCATTCTCAATCCAGGAACAAATCATAGGGACCTCCTATCATTTATATATCTTGGTGATCTAATCACAAATGATAAGAGAGCAATCTCCTTTGTCACATAGTTAAATTGTACAACAACACCATGATCTGTACAAAAAGTGACGCTATGGTCATAATTGTCCAACAATCTCCGACTTGGCCTATAGCCAGTCACTCGAGTGTCTTACACCCGAACTATGTACGGTTCGCTCAAACTGCTGAGAAATGCTTTCGTTAGCGGATTTTCATGATTATCATCTGATGCGATTTATTCGACCATCACATCGCCACGATGTACGATCTGAACGAATCAGATGAATATCGAAGTATGTATCTGGATCATTGATGAGACCATTAATTCTTTAGCCTGTGCTGACGCCTAGCTCAGCTGCTAACAGAACTATATCTAATCTAATTAGATTTATTATCAAACCAAATGGCTTCTATTGTTGCCTCAGCTGCAACAATAACGCGCATTTGTTGTTTATTCGGTAACAGTATCTTGCTTGGAAGATTTTCAGCTTACTGTTCCGTTATTCAAACTTTATAGTACCATTTTGTGACTTGTAGTCGTTATATCGGTTAGGAAACTTGTTGCAGTGAACCCAGTCACTTAAGTTCTCATTCTCCATAGATTAAGACAACATCTTTAGTTCTCTAAGATACTAAGTATGTTCTTAACTTCAATCCAGTGACTATCACTTGGATTGGCCTATTTGTGAATCCATATGCTCAAAGCGTATGAGACATCAGGTCACGTACATTTTCAATGTACGATTCTCGGTGAGTTTTAACAATTTTAAATCTAACCCAATAGATCTTTATTCCTAGAATAAATGTGTTTCTCCCAAGAATTCTACGGAGAATTTTCATGAAAGCCAAGCTTTCACCGATTGTTTTATGGGAATATCATTTCCAAGAAATGACATGTCATCATTATTTATAGGACATTATTGTCAGTGCTCTCCCACTAACCTCCTTATATACACAAGAATCATTTTCGTTTTGAATTAAATCATAAACTATTATGATTACATCAAAACGATAATTCTAAGAACCTAATGCTTGCTTCAATCCAAACATGGATGAGTAACCTGCAAACCTTGTTTGCTAGTTTAGGTACGACAAAACTGACAAGATGTTGTAAACATCCTCTAAAAGGTTTCTTTTCAGGAAAGCGATTTTCCCGTTCAGATGTCATATTTCATAAATGAAACATGCAGCGTTAGCAAGCATATCCAAATGGATTTACCATGGCAACAGGTAAAAGGTTGAATCGTAATCAACACAATGTTGATAACTATACTGTTCCGCTAAAAGCCTAGCTTTATACGTTGGTATGTTGCCATCCATGTATGTCTTCCTTGAAGACTTATATAGTACCATTAGGCACAATGTCTTGCGGTAATCAATTTTTATCCAAACTTGTTGATATACATGGAATCCAATTCGGATATCATGGCACTTTGCCATAATAAGGGAGTCGATACCTTGTATCACTTCCTCATATAGTCAGTTGGTATACCTCAATAAGATAGACATCTTTATGAGGTAGATCAAAAACCAATACCCCAGGTTGTTTTTTGACTCTCTCTGACATACGCGGTTCTTGTGTATTCGAAGATTACTGGTATAGTTTCATCCTTGATGAACTATTTGTGTTCCATTAAGGAATCGGTGCCTGGAACAGTATTACTACTCGATTTTCATCGAGTTTTACTATCCTCCCACTTACCACTGCATATCGATATTCCTCTTAGGAAAACCGCATGGTGAGCAATAATAAATTGTTCTCTTGTGAGATGTATAAGTACTATACTTTGGTATCCCTAGGATAACCTACAATTGACACTTGTCCGATTTGGGTTTTAGTTTGGTATCATCCAAATATAGCCTAACATACACAAATATTCAGGAATGAAAAGCCCAGTTCTTTCATGTTCATATCTAATATGAAGTCTGTCAAACAGATTTTAATGGAACCTTATTCTAAATAAGTTCTTGCACTGCTTAGTTTATCCGTTGAAGGAAATGATAACTTAGAGCGACTCAAGATTAACCTTATCATGTCAACAAGATTCGGTTTCTCGGTTCGGACACTGTCAGGTTGACGTGTTCCGGGAGGAGTCCTCACTGAAAGAATACTATACTCTTTCAAGTATATTAGAAACTTATTGCTTAAGTATTTTCATCATGGTCTAACCGTGACGGTTTAATACTTTAGCCGATCTGTTTGTCTATTTCGTATCGAAACTTTAAAAGTTTCTGATTTGTGTTTCAAAAGAAACACATAACCATAACATGATTCCACATCCGTAACGGTCACGAAATATTCATATCCACCTCTAGCCTAGCTAGACATGGGCCCATTTGTTTCACTATGAACTAGAGCTAACAGATCTGTGGCATTTGTACTTTTACCAAGTAAACAGTATTTTAGGCACTTTGCCCAATAAACTAGATTCGTAGACTTTATTTGATTGGATCAAATCAGTCCTAGTACCTGTTGGACAATTATGACCCATAATCCACTATTTGTACAGATCACGGTGTTGTTGTACAAATTAACTGTGACAAAGGAGATTGCACTCTTATCATTTGTGATTAGATCACCTAGAGATTAAATGATAGGAGGTCCATCTGATTTGTTCCTGATTGAGAATGATATGAGACAGTATCAGTCACGAAGGATAAATCATTAAACATCCATAGTCAGAGCATTATCGAGATTGGACATCGATGAATACGTAAAAGACTAGTATTACACTTGTGCGCTTTGTGAGGGCACAACGACATAGTTCTAATATATTTGGGTATAGGATACTCATGCAAGTGTAATAGGAGGTTGTGTTTCACCGATGGTATGGGAAACAGCTTCGCTCTGGATAGACCCCCTCGGAATTCTATTGGTAGTATGACTATGTGTCTATGGAAGTCCGAAATCAGGGTAG
The DNA here is from genome assembly GCA_019454045.1 of Zanthoxylum bungeanum. Classification (NCBI taxonomy): domain Eukaryota; kingdom Viridiplantae; phylum Streptophyta; class Magnoliopsida; order Sapindales; family Rutaceae; genus Zanthoxylum; species Zanthoxylum bungeanum. The sequence goes on from SKCR01045371.1 coordinate 41,592, forward strand.
GTGTATTTGGTCTTAACCTGAGACTTGCACCGCTAATACTTGCGACAATCAATATACTTTGGTTGCGGTCGTCCATGGCTTTAACAGGTTCTGTGTACGCCAATACTGGGTATATTGAGAATCGTAGTGTGTTGGGTGTGATGTCAAGACAGAAGTGTCACTCCAGTCATAGAGAGTTGATGATCGCGCAGGGATACAAAACTGTTCTCTATATAATTTGCAACCGTCGGGATATATTACTTGGTCATGATTATCCGATATTAAAGAGACTAGTTGCTTGTCATCCGATATATGCTTCGTACGGGGCAGACACTGTACCAGCCCCAGGCCTCGCATGTGATCATCCGATACTGGACAGAAATAATACGCAATACTACGTATACTACGCCTGATATAGATCCTTTATTCCTGTAAGGATATTTCCGGAGAATTGGGTAGGCATGGCGCTTTGCTAGAGGGCAACCTTGTTTTGTAATTCGGTGTAACGTACGAGGTACTTACGTGTTCGGATAGTCCGACGACAGAATTTACTGCCAACATATCCGGGGATCTCAGGGTCGCTTCCCAAAGATTCACTGATGACGTATGACTCGCACTTTTAATTAATCTGGGATTAATTAGATGAGAGAGAAAATTAATCTGGGATTAATTGCAGAGATATTTTATCTGGGATAAAATATCATTCAAGAGAGATAACGATTAATTTGGAATTAATCGATTAATTAATATATTCGATATATTAAACGAAATGGATTTCGACGCGAATTAAAATTAGATTTTAATTCGGGCGAACGAGTTAATTTAGAATTAATTCGTTAGCGACGTGAATAATGACTTCGCTAGGCATAATCATTTAATTACGTCGCAACGGAAAAATTCGTTAATTTGGAATTTGCGACCCGAGCCCGGGATTATTTGCGAACGCATTCGCATTTCGAATTCGAGTGCGGCACACAAGTCAAATCAAGCGTCAAATCGCTAGTCGCATCAAGCGTTAAATCACTTGTCACTTTGAGTGATGTGACTTGACAACTTGATTGATTGAGTGATGTGTGTGGTTTGCATTTAAAGCTTTAAAAGTTTGAACTTTTTAAAAGAAAAACGTTTGGTATATGTTTTAGAAATAAAATACCAAAAACAATTAACACATTTCATCATCTTCCTCTCTTTTCCCTCTTCTCTCGTCTCTCTCATGCACATTTCTTTCTTTCTTCCGGTTCAGTGAACTGCCGAGAGATGGAAAGAAAAAGGGAAGCAAGTGCTTGGTTTTTGTGGCAAAAATCAAGAGGGCTAGCACTCCTAGAGACATGCGAAGGTGATAGGGAAGTCCACCCATGAGTCGGGAATCGTTCGACGAAGCTTGGAGCTTGACGAAGACCTCCAATGGCCGAAACAGTGAGCTGTGACAGTGTTCACTGCCGTGAGCAGTCCAAGGGCAGAAAAAATTTTGTTGCTTGCCACGTCGCTTAACCGCTCGATGTAAGTATTCCGCGACTTCCTCGAATGTATTCACTATTTTTTCATGCTTGATTATTGATCTGGGATGCTTAGAATCTCCACACAATGGTATCAAGAGCATGGTTAAAAATGAAAAAGTTTAGGGTTAAAATTTGGGTAAATTGATTTTGAGCATGTTTAAATGAAATTGGATGATTTTGTATGCTTAATTGATTTGAATTGAAGATTGATTGGATCAATTTCAAGAAAATTGGATTGGATCATTTTCCCCAAATTGTTGAGGCTTGGCCGAAGTGGTGCCCTAAATGTTGTCTTGGAATTTTTGATCATTGGATTGTTGGAAATCATTCGGGAATATGATTTAATGTCGATTGTGAATTTAATTGGATTGAACCGAATCGGACAAAATTCCCCAAATTGCCGAGAGCATTGAGCATGTAATTTGAGTTTGATTTTTGTTAAAATGTGTTGGACATGTTTTAATGTAGATGAGCATGATTAATTAGTGCTAATTGATGTTTTAGAAATGTTAATTGGGTAATTAATCATGTAATGCACTTTGGTTAATTAAATGTGAAATTGGATTTTTGTGTTTAATTGAATTGGGCCTATTTTGTGAAATTGGGCTTAAGTGTTGTAATTGGGCTTATTGGGCTTGGTTGTATAAGTTGGGTTTAGGCTAAATTGGTTGGATCCAATTGGGCCCAAAACTGCATCCATAAAGCCCAAATGCGACTTAATGGACCTTTAAAGTTTAATTAGGGCTAATTGGCCAAAAATGATTTCTAGGCTTATTGGTGGGGTAACTCCCGGATTGGACTTTGGTTATTGGGTTCGACCCGAGTTGACCAAAAGTTCCACCCCTTAAGAAATTAATTAAAAGCCATTGGACTTTAATTAAATTAACGTTGGACGTTTTAAACGAGCTTTAAGACCCGTAACGATTAAATTTGGAATTTAAGTCGTAAAAAGGTTTATTAATAAAGTTTAGTATTTAATTGGAATTAAATAGTGAATTAGAATTAAATACAAATTGAATTGGATTTAATTGTGTAGTTTAATTTAATTCAAGAATTCGTACTTTGAGTACTTATTCGCAAAATGAGTTTGACTCGAGCAAAATCAAATCGTTGTTTGAACATTGGATGGTCACTAATTATCAGATTAATTAATTTGATTAGATTGATTGATAGCATGCTTGTGTGAATACATGGTTGCGATGCATGAATAATGTATATCGGATGGATATTAGATGGGTGAGGCAATTTTAGAAATTGTTGTAATAAATTTGATTTATTAATTGGACTGCGTGTCCAGCCTTATTACCTCCTTATTCTTTGTATTCTTTCTCACTATTCCTATCAATGTAAATGAGATTTCTTTAGAAGTGTAGTGTAACGGGTAGAAGAAATATTTGTGCTAGCGGAGAGAGAAATGGAGAGATTTGATCTAGATCAATGTGTAAAGTATCCATCCGCATATCATTATTATTATATTCATATGCGCTTTATTATGTGTTTAGAATGCATGTTTAAGGGGTATGACGATGAGACCTTAACAAAGATAATAAATTGGTTGCCAATTTACACTCGAAAAACCCTCGCAAAATATTAAGTGTTTTTCCTTCCATTGAGTGATTCTCACTCAAGATCCGAGACTGGCATTGGCTTGTTAGCCAAAGTCAAGGCCTTTGTCCGTCGAGGATGTGTTTGAATCACGAGAGCTTTGTTACATGTCAGTGTCTTGTCCAAGTTGTGGTTTGTTGGCCAAAGTCAAGACCACTTCTTGTCCATCGACATTGATTACGAAGCTTTCCATGGTCAATGGGTCGCGCTTAACTGGGATCACTAAGTTTGTTGTGCCAAAGCCAAGGCTTAGTTGATTCAGAGGAAAAAGGTTAGGTAATACATTGGATGTATTGGCATATATAAGATATGTTTCGGAATTGGATGTCCCCCTACCGGATCTAGGAATTGGATTGGATCCAATCGATCTTAGAGATCTACCTAGTTAATTATCATACAATTTGTTGGCCAAAGTCAAGATTGTGTGATATTTAACGGGATCCTAGCCCACTAGGAAATACGGTTTCCCGAGTACTCGACAGAGGGTTAGAGGCTCGCCGAAAAATAGTGGGAGGCAAGAATTGAATTTGCAATATTCGTTTAATTACTTGCCATACGCGCTCAAAACAAATATCATTCGTCAAATAAATTAAATGTTAGTTGGACTAATATTAAATGTTGTTTTAATTAATAGTTCGACTATATTCAAACTATTCATTTATAGTTGATTTTATAATTGGAATCAATATAATTGATTTTAATCTATTAAATTATAGTTGATTAAATAGTTGGACTATTGTAATCATTATAATAAATAGTACTGAAATCATTGATTAAATAGTGGACTATTAGAATCAGATATAAATTGAAGATTGACATTAAAACATAATCCTGGGGAAAATGTATTTAAATGGTTTAATTTTTTAAATTGGGAATAATTCCAGGATGGTCCTGGAAACTAATAAGTTACTTTATTTGATAAAATAACATATTAGGCCTAAGCCCGGAGTTAAGCAAACAGTCGAGCATAATCTTTGGAAGATTTATGTGATGATAACTTTAGTGCTTAATCCATATTTACCGCAGTAGACTCCTTAAAATCTGAATCAGAACTAAATATTAGATCCTTAAAGTATGATGATGAAATTGAAGGATCTTCATAAATCTATGTTTAGCTTTTAGAAGTACTAAATTGCAATTAATAACTCTTGGAGAGTTAATGACTATTCTCAAAGAGATAAAGTCAAAGTTTGCAATTAGACAAGTAGCGCAAGGCACACCTTACCTCGATATTCTAGAAGGCCGAGGCTAGGCCAAAGGCTTCTGGAGTGTTGAAACTGGCAAAGGAAAAATCATTATAGTCTTCTGGGAAGATAAAAGACATATCCCAAAATATCTGCCTAAAATGTGGCAAACGGGATCGCAGAAGCGTGACTACCGTTTGGACAAGCAGACATGAAGGAATTGAAAACGAGCGAGGCTCTGACTTCAAATATGTTTGTCATATATATGTTCACTACTAGTATTAAATTAGATTTTAAATACTTAATGTGGTACATAAATATGTATTGATGTTCAGAATCTGCTTGAGCAGGATACTGACTTCAATTGAGATTTATCTGCAAATTGGAAACTGGACGAAAGTCGCTGTGTTTTACCGTAGATACCTAAATTTAGGAACTACCATTCGGGTGTGTACCTTAAATTTGGAAACTGTTATAATATAACTAGTTTGACTAGAAACATTATCTTTATATCAGTGTTTGACCCGCTGCGGGTGAACCTTTATATTCTAGAACACTAAAGTATTTTATTATATAAAGATGATATTGAGATAAACACATTAGATGGGAATAACATAATTTATATTTTGAATATAAATAAATCTCAAAAATAAACATGACGAACAAATAGCTCAAACTGATTTGATCAGATAAAACTTATTTGTGGCATTGTTGTCTGGGACACAATCAAACAAGAATTGTATATCCACTCTTTCGAAGAGTGGGTACTAGGACTAATTTGATCCTATTCAAATAAAGTCTATGAATCTAGTTTATTGGGCAAAGTGC
>SKCR01045372.1:0-47182 GCA_019454045.1 Zanthoxylum bungeanum
ACTAATTGTTGGACAATTATGACTCATAGCGTCACTATTTGTACAGATCATGGTGTTGTTGTACAAATTAACTATGTGACAAATGAGATTGCACTCTGATCATTTGTGATTAGATCACCTAGATGTATAAATGATGAGAGGTCCATGTGATTTGTTCCTGGACGGAGAATGATATGAGACAGTATCAGTCCACATAGGATAAATCATTAAATATCCCTAGTCAGAGTATTATCGAGATTGGACATCGATAAATACGAAAAGACTAGTATTACACTTGTGCGCGTTTGTGAGGGCACAACGGCATATTTATCATATATTTGGGTATAGGATACTCATGCAAGTGTAATATGAGGTTGTGTTTTACCGATGGTACGGGAAACAGCTTCGCTCTGGATAGACCCCCCGCGGAATCCCATTGGTAGTATGACTATGTGTCTTTGGGAGTCTGCAATCAGGGTAGGTGTATTTGGTCTTAACCTGAGACTTGCACCGCTAATGCTTACGACAATCAATATACTTTAGTTGAGGTCGTCCAGGGCTTTAACAAGTTCTGTGTACGCCGATACTGGGTATATTGGGAATCGTAGTGTGTTGGGTGTGATGTTAAGACGGAAGTGTCACTCCAGTCATATGGAGATGATGGTCACGTAGGATACGGAACTCGTTCTCTTAAATGCTCGAGCTATCGGGATATTATGACAAGGTCATGTATATCCGATTATAGAGACTAGTTACCAGACATCCGATATGTGCTTCGTACGGGGCAGACACAATTCCAGCCCCAGGCCTTGCACGTGAACATCCGATACTGGACAGAAATACACAATACTTCTGTATACTACGCTTGATATAGATCACATATTCCTATAAGGATATTTCTGGAGAATTGGGTAGGCATGGCGCTTTGCTAAAAGCCAACCTTGTCTTGTAAATCGGCACAAACGTAGTACGAGGTACTTACGTGTTCGGATAGTCCGACGACCGTATTTACTGCCAACATATCCGGGGATCTCATGGGTCGCTTCCCGAAAATTCACCGATGATGTATGACTCCCACTTAATTAATCTGGGATTAATTAGAAGAGAGAGAAAACTAATCTGGGATTAATTACGGAGATATTTTATCTGGGATAAAATATTAATTAAAGAGAGAGAACGATTAATTCGGAATTAATCGATAAAATAATATATTCAATATATTATGCGAGATTGGATTTCGACGCGGAATTAAAATTAGATTATAATTCGAGTGAACGAATTAATTTAGAATTAATTCGTTAGGGACGTGAATAGTGATTTCGCTATGTGTAATCATTTAATTACGAAGCAACGGAAAATTCGTTATTTTGGAATTAGCGAACCCGAGCCCGGGATTATTTGCGAGCGCATTCGTATTTCGAATTCGAGTGCGGCACGCAAGTCAAATTGAGCGTCAAATCGCAAGTCACATCAAGCGTCAAATCAAATGTCACTTTGAGTGATGTGACAAGTTGTCACTTGATTTGAGTGATTGATGTGGTAGTTGAAAAGCTTTAAATGCTTTTTGCTTTTTGGCTTTTGACTTTTGTTTTTGAAAAATGAAAAAGTGGTAAATGGTTTAATTTGTTTTTGGAAAATATATAAACCATTTACACTTTATTTTTTTTTAATAATTCTCTCTCTCTTACGGTAATAGGGTTTCAAGGAAACCTAAAATTTTTCCCTCCTCTTTTTCTCTTCTCCCTCTCACGGCTTGGAGTCGATTTCTTCCTCAAATTTCTGGTTTGACCGAAAATAAAGGAAGATGAAGAAGTGCTAGCACACCTTGGGTTTATACTATGGTGATAGGGAAACTAACACATGAGCTTGGAATCCATTCTTGGAGCTTGAAGCTTGGAGCTTCAATGGAGTCATCAATGGCCGGTCATGGAGGAGGCAAACCAGCCCAAAACCGAGCAGTCCAGCAGCTCAAGGAGGCCACTGCCGAGCTTCAACAAGGAGGAAGAAATGGTTTTGTTCATCGCATCTCAAACCGTTCAATGTGAGTATGTATTCCGCCTTACTCCTTTAATGTATTCATGTGAATTTTATGCTTGATTTCATGATCTTGGGACCTAATTAGAAACCAACAATGGAATCTATGAGCTTTGATCAAGCATGAAAAAGTTAGGGTTAAAATTGGGCAAACTCGATTTAAGCATGATTTGGTTGAATTGTTTGATTAAGTATGCTTGAATGAGGTTGAATTGAAGTTGTGTATGTTCAATTTCAAGAAAATTTGATTGGATCAATTTTCCCCCAAATTTTGGAGATGGCCGAAAATTGTAGAACCCTAAGATCTTGGTAATTTTTGTTTGTTTGATCATTGGATGACTTAAAACAATTGGGTAATGTTGTTTTGAAGTTCAATTGGATTGAATTTTGATTTGGAACATTTTTCCCTTTAAAAGTAGGCTTGGCCGAATTCAAGTAACATGAAATTCATTGTGATTTTTTGTTTTTAATTCATTGGATGAGTTGAATTGAATTGGGAAATGATGATTGTGGATTCAATTGGATTGGAACCGAATCGGATTGGAAAAACCCCTAATTGCCGAGACTTTAAGCATGTGAAAATGGGTTTGATTTTGAATGAATTGTGTTGGACACTATTTGTTATTAAAGTGCATGATTAATTATGCTAATTGATGTTTTAGAAATATTAATTGGGTGGTTAATTGTGTATTACACTTAGGTTAATTAATTATGGAATTTGGAATTTTATAAGTTAATTAATTGGGCTTGTTTTTGGAAATTGGGCCTTATAGGTTGTAATTGGGCTTTTGGGCTTGGTTGTACCAAGTAAGGTTTAGGCCAATTTGGTTGGATCCAATTGGGCCCAAAACCGCATCCAAAAAGGTCCAATTATGACTTAATGGACCTTAATTATTTAATTGGGCCTAATGGGCCAAAATTAATTTATGGGCTTATGGGGTAAATCCCGGATTGGACTTTGGTTATCGGTTTGACCCGAGTTGACCAAAAGTCCACGCCTTATAGAAATTAATTAAAAGCCCATTGGACTTTAATTAAATAAACATTAGATGTTAATCGGGCTTAGAGACCCGTTGCGATTAAATTTGGAATTTAAGCCGTAAAGGTTCGTTAACAAAGTGTAATATTTAATTTGGAATTAAATAACGAATTAGAATTAAATGCGTATTAAATTGGATTTAATTTTGTAGTTTAATTTAATTCAAGAATTCGTACTTTGAGTACTTATTCGCAAAACGAGTTTGACTCGAGCAAAAATCAAATCGTTGTTTGAACATTGGATGATCACTAATTATCAGATTAATTAATTGGATTAGATTGATTGATAATATGCTTGTATGAATACATGGTTACGATGCATGAATAATGTATATCGGATGGATATTAGTCGGGTGGGATAATTTTGGAAATTGTAGTAAATTTGATTTATTAATTGGACCTGCGTGTCCAGCCTTATCACCTCTATACTCTTTGTATTCTCTTCTCACCTATTCCTCTCAATGTAAATGAGGTTTCTTTAGAAGTGTAGTGTAACGGGTAGAAGTAAATACATGTGCTAGCTTTGGAGAGAGAAAATGAGAGATTTGATCTAGGATCAATGTAAAGTATCCATCCGCATATCATTATTATTTTATTTCATATGCGCTTTATTATGTGTTTAGAATGCATGTTTAAGGGTGTATGATGATGAGACCTTAACGAAGATAATAAATTGGTTGCCAATTTGCACGCGAAAAACCCTCGTTCAATATTAAGCGTCTTTCCTTCCATTGAGTGATTCTCACTCAAGATCCTAGACGGCATTGGTTTGTTGGCCAAAGTCAAGGCCTTTGTCTATCGAAGATGTGTTTGAATCACGAAGGCTTTATTCCATATCGGTGTCTTGTCCAAGTTGTGGTTTGTTGGCCAAAGTCAAGACCACTTCTTGTCCATCGACATTGATTACGAAGCTTTCCATGGTCAATGGGTCGCGCTTGACTGGGATCACTAAGTTTGTTGTGCCAAAGTCAAGGTTTAGTTGATTCAGAAGAAAAAGGTTAGGTAATACATTGGATGTATTGGCATATATAAGATATATGTTTCAGACTTGGAAGTCCCCCTACCGGATCTAGGAATTGGATTGGATCCAATTGATCTTAGAGATCTACCTAGTTAATTATCATACAATTTGTTGGCCAAAGTCAAGATTGTGTGATATTTAACGGGATCCTAGCCCATTAGGAAACGCGGTTTCCCGAGTACTCGACAGAGGGTTAGAGGCTCGCCGAAAAATAGTGGGAGGCAAGAATTGAATTTGCAATATTCGTTCAATTACTCGCCATACGCGCTCAATCATAAATTATTTCGTCAGTTGATTAAATGTTAGTTGGACTAATATTTAAATTGTTGTTTTAATAAACAGTTGAACTGTATTATAGTTGATTATATAATTGGATTATAGTAATCAATATATTTGAATTAATTAATTTCAATTTACAGTTGATTTTATAATTTGATTATAGTAATCAATGTAATTGAGGTTAATTGATTTAAATTATATTTGATTATATAGTTGGACTATTATAATCATTATAATAAAAAGTACCACAAATCGTTGATTAAATAGTTGGACTATTAGAATCAAGATAAATTGAAATATTAGTGTTTAAAACATAATCCTTGGTGAAAATGTATTTAGACGACCATAATTTTCAAATTAGGTATATAGTTTCAGGATGGTCCTGGAAAAATAATAAGTTATTTTATTTGATAAAATAATATATTAAGCCTAAGCTCGGAGTTAAGCAAATAAGTGGAACATGATATTTGGAATATTCATGTAATGAAAACTTTAGTGCTTAATCCATTAAGCTTGTCGAAGTAGACTCCTTAATTTCTGAATCAGAACTAAGGATTAGATCCTTAAAGTATGATAATTAAATTGAAGGATTTTCATGGATCTATTTTAGATCTTTGAAATACTAAAATTGCAATTAATAATTCTTGGAGAATTAAATGACTATTCTCAAGGAGACAAAGTCAAACTTTGCAATTAGGCAAGTAGCGCAAGGCGCACCTTACTTCGATATTCTAGAAACCCGAGGCTTAGCCAAAGGCTTCTGGAATATGAAAAAGGGCAAAGGCAAAATCATTATAATCTTCTGGGAAGATAAAGGACATATCCCAAGAAGGAATTGAAGACGAGCAAGGCTCTGACTTCAAAAATGATTGTCATAATTATGTTCACAGCTAGTATTAAAATTAGATTTTAGATACTTAGTGTGGTACATAAATTATTATATATATTGATGTTCAGAATCTGTTTTGAACAGGATACTGACATCATTAGAGATTAATATGCGAATTGGAAACGGGACGAAAGTCGTTGTTTTAACCGTAGATACCTAAGTTTAGGAACTACCCTTGGGTGTGTACCTAAGTTAGGAAACTGTTATAATGTAGCTAGTTTGACTAGAAACATTATCTCTATATCAGTGTTTAACCCGCTGCGGGTGAACCTTTATATTCTAGAACACTAAAGTTTTTCATTATATAAAGATGATATTGAGATAAACACATTAGATGTGAATAACAACATTTATATTTGGATTATAAATAAATCTCACACGTATAACATGACAAATAAATAGCTCAAACTGATTTGATCAGGAGAAACTTAAATATGGCATAGTTGTCAGGGACACTATTATACAAGACTCGTATATCCGCACTTTTGAAGAGCGGGTACCAGGACTAATTTGATCCAATCAAATAAAGTCTACGAATCTAGTTTATTGGGAAAAGTGCCTAAAACACTATTTACTTGGTAAAAGTGTAAATGCCACCGATCTGTTAGCCCTAGTTCATAGTGAAGCAAGTGGGCCCATGTCTAGCTAGGCTAGATATGGATATGAATATTTCGTGACCTCTACGGATGTGGCATCGCGTTATGGTTATGTGTTTCTTTTGAAACACAAATCGGAATCTTTTAAGTTTCGACACGAAATAGACAAACAGATCGGCTAAAGTATTAAACCGTCACGGTAAGACCGTAATGAAAAATACTTAAGCAATAAGTTTCTATTGTACTTGAAAGAGTATAGTATTCTTTCAATGAGGACTCCTCCCGGAACACGTCAGTTTGACGGTGTGTCCGAATAGGATTAACCGAATTTTGTTAGACATAATAAAGTTAATCACGAGTCGCTCTGAGCTACCATTTCCTTCAAGGGATACGCTTAACAGTGCAAGACCTTATTTTGAATAAGGTTCCATTAATATTTGTTTGACAGATAACATATTAGACATGAACGGGAAAGAAACCGAGTTTCTCATTCCTGTAGATTTGGGTATACTAGGTATATATGTTTGGATGATACCAAACAAGAACCCAAATTAGATAAGTGCTAAATATAAGTTATCCTAGGGATACTATAAGTATTGTACTTATACACCTCACAAGAGAACAATTAGATTGTTGCTCACCATGCGGTTTTCCTAAAAAGGAATAACCGATATGCAGTGGTAAATGGGAGGATAGTAAAACTCGATGAAAATCGGAGTAATACTATTCAAGGCTCCGAATCTTAATGGAACATAAATAGTTCATCAATGATGAAACTATTACCATTAATCTTCGAATACACAAGAACCGCGTAGGTCGGAGAGAATCAGAAAACAACCTGGGGTATGGGTTTCTGATCTCACCTCATAAAGATGTCCATCTTATTGAGGAATACCAACTGACTACGTATGAGGAAGTGATATAAGGTATCGACTCCCTATTATGGCAAAGTGCCATATAATCCAAAATGGATTCCATGTATATCAACCAGTTTGGATACTAGTTGATGTACCACAAGGCATTGTGTCTATTGGTACTATATAAGTCTTCAAGGAATACATACATGGATGGCAACATACCAACGCATAAAGCTAGGCTTTTAACGGAAAGGTATCGTTATCAACATTGTGTTGATTATGATTCAACCTTTTACCTGTTGCCACGGTAAATCCATTTGGATAATGCTTGTTGTTCGATCCATGATTGGATTGAAGCAAGCATTAAGTTCTTGGAATTATCGTTTTGATGTAATCATAATGATTTATGATTTAATTCAAAACGAAAATGATTCTTATGTATATAAGAAGGTTAGTGGGAGCACACTGACAGTGGCTGTCCTATAAAATAATGATAATATGTCATTTCTTGGAAATGATATTCCCATAAAATAACAATCGGCGAAAGCTTGGCTTTCGAAATACTCTCCGAGAAACCGTACATTGAAAAATGTACGAGACCTGATGTCTCATACGCTTTGAGCATATGGATTCACAAACAGGCCAATCCGAGTGAAAGTCACTTGATTGATGTTAAGAACATCCGTTAGTATCTTAGAGAACTAAGGATGCTGTCTTAGTCTATGGAGAAGGAGAACTTGAAGTGACTGGGATCACTGTAGCAGGTTTCCTATAACCGATAAAGACGATTAAAGTCGCAAATGTACTATACAGTTTGAATAACGGTACAAGTGAGCTGGAAATCTTCCTAGTAAGATACTGTTACCGAATAAACAACAAATGCGGGTTAATTGCAGCAGCTGAGGCAGCAATAGAAGCCATCTGGGTCAATAACAAATCTAATTAGATTAGATATAGTTCTGTTAGCAGCTGAGCTAGGCGTCAGCACAGGCTAAAGAATTAATGGTCTCATCAACGATCCAGATAAATACTTCGATATTCATCTGATCCGTTCGGATCATACATCGTGGCGATGTGATGATCGAATAAATCGCATCAAGATGATATTCATACAAATCCGCTGACGAAAGCATTTCTCAGCAATTTGAGCCAACCGTACATAGTTCGGGTGTGAGAGACTCGAGTGACTGGCTATAGGCCAAGTGGGAGATTGTTGGACAATTATGACCCATAGCGTCACTATTTGTACAGATCATGGTGTTGTTGTACAAATTAACTATGTGACAAAGGAGATTGCACTCTGATCATTTGTGATTAGATAACCTAGATGTATAAATGATGAGAGGTCCTTGTGATTTGTTCCTGGACGGAGAATGATATGAGACAGTATCAGTCCACATAGGATAAATCATTAAATATCCCTAGTCAGAGTATTATCGAGATTGGACATCGATAAATACGCAAAAGACTAGTATTACACTTGTGCGCGTTTGTGAGGGCACAACGGCATAGTTATCATATATTTGGGTATAGGATACTCATGCAAGTGTAATAGGAGGTTGTGTTTTACCGATGGTACGGGAAACAGCTACGCTCTGGATAGACCCCCCGCGGAATCCCATTGGTAGTATGACTATGTGTCTATGGGAGTCTGCAATCAGGGTAGGTGTATTTGGTCTTAACCTGAGACTTGCACCGCTAATGCTTACGACAATCAATATATTTTAGTTGAGGTCGTCCAGGGCTTTAACAGGTTCTGTGTACGCCGATACTGGGTATATTGGGAATCGTAGTGTGTTGGGTGTGATGTTAAGACGGAAGTGTCACTCCAGTCATATGGAGATGATGGTCACGTAGGATACGGAACTCGTTCTATTAAATGCTCGAGCTATCGGGATATTATGACAAGGTCATGTATATCTGATTATAGAGACTAGTTGCTAGACATCCGATATGTGGTTCGTACGGGGCAGACACAATTCCAGCCCCAGGCCTAGCACGTGAACATCCGATACTGGACAGAAATACACAATACTTCGGTATACTACGCTTGATATAGATCACATATTCCTATAAGGATATTTCTGGAGAATTGGGTAGGCATGGCGCTTTGCTAAAAGCCAACCTTGTCTTGTAAATCGGTACAAACGTAGTACGAGGTACTTACGTGTTCGGATAGTCCGACGACCGTATTTACTGCCAACATATCCGGGGATCTCATGGGTCGCTTCCCGAAGATTCACCGATGATGTACGACTCGCACTTAATTAATCTGGGATTAATTAGAAGAGAGAGAAAATTAATCTGGGATTAATTACTGAGATATTTTATCTGGGATAAAATATTAATTAAAGAGAGAGAACGATTAATTCGGAATTAATTGATAAAATAATATATTCAATATATTATGCGAGATTGGATTTCGACGCGGAATTAAAATTAGATTATAATTCGGACGAACGAATTAATTTAGAATTAATTCGTTATGGACGTGAATAGTGATTTCGCTAGGCGTAATCATTTAATTACGACGCAATGGAAAATTCGTTAATTTGGAATTAGCGAACCCGAGCCCGGGATTATTTGCGAGCGCATTCGCATTTCGAATTCGAGTGCGGCATGCAAGTCAAATCGAGCGTCAAATCGCAAGTCACATCAAGCGTCAAATCAAATGTCACTTTGAGTGATGTGAAAAGTTGTCACTTGATTTGAGTGATTGATGTGGTAGTTGAAAAGCTTTAAATGTTTTTTGCTTTTTGGCTTTTGACTTTTGTTTTTGAAAAATGAAAAAGTGGTAAATGGTTTAATTTGTTTTTGGAAAATATATAAACCATTTACACTTTATTTTTTTTTAATAATTCTCTCTCTCTTACGGTAATAGGGTTTCAAGGAAACCTAAAATTTTTCCCTCCTCTTTTTCTCTTCTCCCTCTCACGGCTTGGAGCCGATTTCTTCCTCAAATTTCTGGTTTGACCGAAAATAAAGGAAGATGAAGAAGTGCTAGCACACCTTGGGTTTATACTATGGTGATAGGGAAACTAACACATGAGCTTGGAATCCATTCTTGGAGCTTGAAGCTTGGAGCTTCAATGGAGTCATCAATGGCCGGTCATGGAGGAGGCAAACCAGCCCAAAACCGAGCAGTCCAGCAGCTCAAGGAGGCCACTGCCGAGCTTCAACAAGGAGGAAGAAGTGGTTTTGTTCATCGCATCTCAAACCGTTCAATGTGAGTATGTATTCCGCCTTACTCCTTTGATGTATTCATGCGAATTTTATGCTTGATTTCATGATCTTGGGACCTAATTAGAAACCAACACTAATTCCCTCCCCCAAACCTAAATGAGACATTGTCCCCAATGTCTTAAACAGTAGAAGAAGAGCTTGGAAGATAGTACCTGGTTAGCTGAAATTCTACACGAAAAGTTAAAGGTTAAGATCCAGATTAATCTGACGCCTCTTACCACGATCGTCCTCGAACCAATTTATCTTTGAAATGATATGGTCAATTTGTGTTTCATAGGCTATGATTTGGTCAATTAGATCCGGAGCAGTTCTCGCAGTGAATAGGAGTTCTTTTAAAGGTTTTAACACGAACCCATTTCTCCGGGCATCATCAAGATACACACAAAGAAAATCATAGAATCCTTCAACATTGTACAGTCCAAGTGGTTTCTGGTGTATGTTTAGGTTCGCCCAAGATAACACTGTAAAAATTTCCTCCAATGTGCCCAAGCCACCTGGCAAAGCAAAAAAAGCATCAGCACGGTTAATCATTTCTACCAATCGTTCAGACATATCTGGCACGATCAGTTCATCTCCGTTTGATGGCCCAATAAGATTTGCCTCCTCCAAGGGTTTTGGGATGATTCCCAAAACGTGACTGCCTTCTTCCTGTACGGCTTTTGAAACGATCCCCATAAGTCCAAGATTGCCTCCGCCATATACTAAGTGCATATTCCTTGCAGCTAAGACTCGACCCAATTCCTGTGCTACTTCTACGTATTGTGGCTTAACACCAACACTAGTACCGCAAAACACACAAATGTTTTCAACTCGTCTTCTTGAAGTGGCTTCCATGTTTTACTCTGGATGTCTTAAAAAGTGCAATGATGAGTTGAATTTATAACACCTGAAAAGGGTGAGTAAAATAATAGCACTAGTACCTGCCAAATGACAATTATTAGTTACCAGTAAAATAAATCGTGATTGTCAAAAAGGTCTGGATCCTGTCGGAGAAAGTAAAAGAAAACAACAAAACAAATCACAATTATTAGGAAAAGACAAATAGATATAATATGTACAAGAAAATTAGCGGCTTGATTGACGTCTATGCGTCAAGGACAAGCATCACATACAATTTTCTTATAAATTGGCAAACAGAGTCTTTTTGAGTCAGATTCCAAAGACTTAACTGTTTTCTTTCTTTTTGGAATTGTGTATGCAATTTGCGAATGGCTATATGAACATATCCACTGGGATGCGTCTCAAGAGTCGAAGATATATTATCTACAGACTCCTTACTCAAGCCATCTTTAATGAATTTAATTTTTTCTTCGCGATTATCAGACACCATTCCTAAAGAACGACAACGAGTATTGCAATTCCAGCGTGCACATTTGTAACAAACACCCATTTGCTTAGCTCTACATTTCTTTGCATAGGTGCTTCTTCCAAAACCAGGCAGATGTGAAATAAAAGAGTCAGAAGAATCACCTGCCAATCGAACACGTGCTTCAATTACCCAACGAATATCATTAGGAACACCATGGATCGTTAGTAATCTCATCCGTTCCAAGCGAGCTTTGTAGACTTTCATCAGAGAGTTTTGAGGGAGAGAAGGAAATTGCTTGTGAAGATTTACGAGAACTTCTTCCATCCTGAACTGTCTTAATCTGCAAAAACTAAACACACAAAATTAAATCACACCAAATCACAATATATACACAAATTGCATGGGTTGCTTCCCTGTGAGCGTTAAGTTTAACGTCGATAGTTAGACGTGACTTCTCGAATGTTAGGCTGGATCTGAAAGTGTGACACTTTCTTTTTGTCGCTCAAATGATTCTCCTCAGTAGTGCTTAACACGCTTGTTTTTAACCTTGAAAGTTTTATTGGAGTCAGGATCATGTATCTCAACGGCTCTGTCTGGTAAAACCTTGGTGATCACAAATGGACCTGACCACCGTGATTTTGGCTTCCATGGGAAGAATTTCACCATTGATTTGTTTAACAGTACCTTTTGCCCTGGTTCCAGTTGTATGCGTACTAACTTCTCATCAAGTCTTTTCCTTGCCTTTTCTTTGTACAATTTGGAATCCTCAAAAGGCTGATTGTGAAATTCCTCCAGTTCGTTGAGCTGGTGGAACTTTTTCTCTTCTGTTGCTTGTAGTACAAGAATTGGCTTTTTCAGTGCAAAAGACGCTTTATCTTCAGGCTCCACAGGCAATTGACATGTTTTAATTTTGTCAATAGAACTTTGCATTGCATTGGAGTCTTGAATGGTACTGTGTATCACATCAAGTCTGAAACATTCCTCCTTCTTTTCATCATCTGGGAAATTCATGGCCTTGAAAACATTGAATGTTACTTCTTGGTCATGTACCCTCATGGTTAATTCTCTTTTTTGTACATCAATAATGGTTCGACCTGTAGCCAAGAATGGTCTCCCGATGATGATTGGCACGTCTGCGTCTTCCTCCATATCAATGACAAAAAAATCTACTGGGAAAATGAATTTGTCAACTTTGACCAGCACATCTTCAACTACGCCTCTTGGAAATACGAGTGTTCTATCAGCAAGTTATAGAGAGACTAAAGTGGGCATTGTTTCTCCAATCTACAGTTTCCTGAAAATAGAAAAAGGCATTAAGTTAACACTTGCACCTAAATCACATAAAGCCTTACCAAAGTTATGTTCTCCTATGATGCATGGAATGTTTAAACTGCTAGGATCTTTCGACTTCAGGGGAAGTTTCTCTGAATGATGGCACTGTATTCTTCCATCAATGCTACTGGCTCGTAGTCTCCCAATCTCTATTTTCGTGAAAGAATGTCTTTCATGAATTTGACATAGCTGGGCATTTGTTCCAACGCTTCTGCAAATGGAATGTTGATGTGCAGCTTTTTGAACACCTCCAGGAAATGAGCAAACTGCTTGTCCAATTTGTTTTTCTGAAGACGCTGAGGAAAAGGTGGAGGTGGAGTGATCTGTTCTTTTTCCTTTGCTTCTTTTTCCTCCATCTGTTGCTTTGTTTCTTTTAGAATATCTTCAATTGTTGCCTTGATTCCAACATCTTTGTTGATATCAGTACCGCTTTTTAACATGATGGCATGACACTACTCCTTCCCTATGTTCCTTGGATTTGGTTTTGTGTTGCTGGGAAGATTTCCTGGCAGTCTGTAACTCTGAGCATTGGCCAGTTGTCCGATTTGATTCTCCAGTGCTTTGATGGAAGCAGATTGGCTCTGAAACATAGCATCGTACTTTTTTAACTGAGTCAGCACTTCTGCTATTCCTGGTTCATTTGTCTGCTCATGGCCTTTGTTCTGTTGCTGGAATCTAGGTGGTGGATAGTTCTGTTGTTGGAATCCAGGTGGTGGATTGTTCTTTTGTCCTGAATTGTTGCTCCATGAATAATTGGGATGATTCCTCCACCCTGGGTTGTAGGTGTTGGAATATGGATTGTTCCCCTGTCTGTTGAAATTGTTGACAAAATTCACCGTCTCTTCAAGTTGGTTCGGCTTTGGTGCCCCTCCATATGGTGAACTTGTGGATCCAGTGGTAAGAGTCTCCATGAATTTGCATATCTGATCCAGTTTGGAGTTGACTGCTGTATTGGCTCCACTTTCATAAATTCCTGCAATTCTTTGGATCATACTCCTTTCTGTTGGCCACAAGGAATTTTTGTTGGTCATTTCTTCGATTAGTTCCCATGCTTGATCTTCTCCTTTTGCCATTAAAGCTCCTCCAGCAGCAGCATCGATTGTGGTTCTCATTATTCCAGAAAGTCAATTATAGAAAGTTTGGACTTGAAGCCATTTTGGAATCTCATGGTGGAGACATTTCCGGAGCAAATCTTTGTACCTTTCCCAAGCTTTATAGAGAGTTTCTGAGTCTTGTTGTACAAATGATGTGATACCATTCCTCAAATTTCCAGTTCTGGCTGGTGGAAAGTACTTTGCAAGAAATTTGGTGGCTAAAGTGTTCCAAGTTGTGATGGAACCTGCTGGTAGTGAATGTAACCAAGCTTTAGCTCTGTCCTTTAAGGAGTATGGAAAAACACGCAGTCTCATTGCTTCTTCAGCTTCTCGGTTGTAATTGAAAGTGTCGCAAACTTCTAAGAAGTTGCTGATGTGGGCATTAGGATCTTCAGTTGCATTCCCACCAAACTGAACTGACTGCTGAATCATCTGAATGCATGTTTTGATGTCACCCGCATTTGCTGGTAAGGGAGGAAGTACAATACATGAAATGAGTCTGTCAACCATCGGAATGGTTCTGTCTCGAATGGGAATTGGTGGTGCAACCTCCAAAGGTTCAGGTTCCATGTTAACAATTGCTTCTTGGCCTTCTCACCTTTCCCTTCTCAACTGTCTGATGGTTCTTTCAATTTCTGGGTCGAGCGGTCGGAGTTCAAAGCTTCTGGTTCGTCGTCACATATAGTTTCTGAGAACCTGAAACACAAGAAAACAAAAACAATAAGTAAAAAGAAATTAGATACAAGTAAAGGTATATAACCCATAAACTAATAGTGAAAGATAAATAAGTCCCCGACAATGGCGCCAAAAACTTGACTGGTGCTTACACACGCGTATAACGCAAGCGCACATATCGTTCAAGTAGTATAAAAAATATCGATCCCACGAGGACTTAATACCTAATCTATTAATTTTATGAGGTCAAATGATTACTAGTATCTAACAGGTTGATTGATTGATTTGAAATGGTGAAGATTTTAAATTTAAAAAAAAGTAAATAAAATTGCACGAAGGTAGGTTTAAGAAAATTCAATATTAAAAACTATCTAGGGTTTTGAATCTTTCTAATATCTTTTAAAAGATGAAGTGGTTATTTCATGTTTGTGTAATAAATCGGTTTACTAACCTGGAACACTAAATTATGCGAAAGCCTCTGTCGATGGTCAGACGCAAATACCCAGTTTAACCCAATTGAACCATATGTCTATGTCAACCAAATTATCTGGATTCATTAAGTTTAAGTTCCAATTATGGCTACCCCCGCCCGACAGGTATATGTCTATCTTGTAAGGAAATCTATAAAAGGGTTATCTATCCTCAAGGAAGATCGTGGGCTATTAAGTCTAAGGCTGAAACCTAAAATTCCTTTGTCAAGTTTATTTTAGATTTACCAGATCAATCTTATTAGTGGCCAATTAACAAGACGCATTAAGCTTAAGACTTAATAAGTAAACCTTTAAATTACCCAAACTATAAAATAACCCCTTATAAACCGGTGATATTGGATTTCATCACAACCCCAGATAACTGGCTTAGTTACGACACATATTTACGGGTAGTAAGAACTTAAACAAAATAAAAGACATAAAGTAAAATGCTGAAAAGTAAATGACGGAAAGTAAATGCTGAAAAATTAAATACTGAAAATTAAATGCTGAAAAATAAATGCTGAAAGTAAATTACTGAAAAGTAAATGCTGAAAGTAAATTGCTGAAAGTAAATTGTTGAAAAGTAAATGTTGAAAGTAAATTACTGAAAAATAAATGCTGAAAGTAAATTGCTAAAATTAAATTGTTGAAAAGTAAATGCTGAAAGTAAATTGCTGAAAAATAAATAAAGTAAAAGTACAATAAAAGAAAATGCTGAGGTAAAAGGATCCAGTTTTATGACTTCTATTTTAGATATCTCCCTTAATATAATATATTAACTTTGCATGATAATTACCAACCAGCCATATATGCGGTATCCAGATTAAGTCAAATTAACAATTAATTACCAACCGACCAATCAGGCGGTATCCAGTTTAGTCAGGTTAAAACCAATTTAAATAATTACCAACCGACCAATATGGCGGTATCCTCGTTAATTCAGGTTTTAACTAGTTTATATATTATAATTAAGGGAGATTAATCTAAATATTAGTAATAAAAGTTTTACCTTTTACCCCAGTAAAGGGGAGTTACCTCCTCATTACTGAAAAGTAAAGAAAAGAAAGTGAGAAAGCGGAAATTAATTACTGAAAGCTGTAAATAAACAAAAAAGATACAATCTTCTTAGTATTCTTAAGGAATTCCTTAGAAGAAAGTATGAATTTACAAATGAAATGGCATGGTATTTATAGACAACATTTTGCCTCCATCAAATCATCCACCAAATCCATTATTAATTGCTCCACTAATTGCTTCACTAATTGCTCCACCAAATCCATTATTAATTGCTCCACTAATTGCTTATCATGTTTGATGGTGATTTGATAATTTTTATTATTTATTTATTAATTTATTTTTTTCTTTGAAAATGACTTTAATAATTACACACAACACACTTCTGGATGGTTCATCAATTCCAGGCATGAAATCTTCCGAATTCGAAATTATTTTGTCTTTTAAGATTGTAGATATTTGAGTCTTCTTTAATCTGGAACTTGAATCAGCTCAATCCGATATCAGAGTAAAAAGTTATCCCCAAAATACAACAGTTACGCAAAATTGGAATTACCAAAACTGCACTTCATTAAAACGCCCTTTCAAGTTTCCAATCTCCAAAATTAATATGTCAAGTCCAATTTTTGCCCTTATTTGACCCACATTTCGTCCTAAATGATTTCATTGTGTCCCAATATTATTTTATCTGTAAAATAAACTAAAACACATCAAAACGTTCATCAAACCCGAGAAACTAAACAAAATATTAAGTAAAAGGGGCGGTAAATATTGATATATTTTCCACTCATCAGTTAGACTATGAATCTTGGGTAGGGGTGTTCGCGGTGCGGTTCGGGGGGTTTTTTCATTTTTTACTTCAAACCGCGCGGGTTGAAGGTTTGGGAAATTAGAAAACGAACCGCAAATTTGATAAGGAAAACCGGGGCGGTTCGGGTTGGTGGTTTAGCGGTTTGGGCGATTCAGGTCGGCGGTTTGGATTATAAATTTTTTAAGAAAATTTTGTGTATTTTCACATTATAATTGAAGAAAAAATTACATAATTTTCATTTATTCATTACATATTATTATATGATCATTAAATATCTTAATTTTCATAGTTAAAGAAGAAGAAAAATATAAAATAATATTTAATTTGAACGCGGGTCGGCGGTTCAGGTAGCGGTTCGAGTCAAAATTTGCGGTTTGGGCGGTTCGCGGTTTGACATGGGTCAAAACCGCACACCGACCCTAAATTTGCGGTTCGATTCGATGCGGTTCAAAATCATTTTTAATATTTTTTCAAACCGCATGGTTCGGTTCGTGGTTTGACCCGAAATTGTGTTCACCCCTAATCTTGGGATATACTTCGGAACTAAAGTAAGTTTCTCAATTCAATTGTTCTATAATTGCCTGATGATGTACAATATTTGCAATCGCATCATAATGCGTTTATATGAGATGATACAAAACCCCTAGGGTAGCCTCTAACCTTTAAAGTTGAGTATGAAACGAAACGAAATTTTTTTTATGCCTTGCGTCGCGACGCCGAGCCTAGAGCGTCGTGACGGGCATGAAAGCAGAATCAGACAGAGAACATGCTATGTATCGCATCGCGATGTCGGACTTTTTGTGTCACGACGTGAACCAAATTAGAGCCGAGGCAAGGCCTCTGTTTTGCGCGCATCGTGACGCGAATCGATTTTCAGGGCCTGATTTCACTTTTCAATGCAATACTCAAACAATCCTCATGCCTTTAAGCTAAGACCAACAAATAGGAACTTTCCCAACTTCAAAACTCATCTAATATCATCACCTATACATAAATCATTATCTAGAATTATTCAATTACCAAGCATAATATCCTCAACATATTCATAAACAAATAAAACTCATTACATATTTATACTCTCCAAGCACTTCTCAAAATGCATGTTAACAACTAATCCAAAGCCAATTATGAAATTCTCATTATTAGGGTAACACAAGGTGCGAAATTAGGGGTTCATTTCCTTGCCCTAAATTGATAAATAAAGACAGAATGGGAGATAGAAACTTGAGAACCATCACTTGTTACTCCTAAGATGGCTTGAGAAAGAAGAAAACGTTTGAAGCATTCTCCTTCGGTATACACGTTTTTGAGCTTAGAGGAGATAAGTGAATAGTGTGCTATTTATAGACAAAGAGGGGCTGAATTTTGTGATGGAATGAGTGGTTGAGATGATGCCACATCACTCAATTCTAGTTAATTCTCGAAACTATTATAGCATCCGCGAAACGCATAATTTTTACCCATTTCGGGTCCGATTTTAGAAAAATATCCAACTCGAAAGTTGTAGCTCTCGGTCTAAGATTTCCGAAGATATAAAATTCATAAAAATATGATTTTTTATGGGAAAATTATAGCCCGATTACTAAAGACTGTTCGAGGTAGGACGTAAACTAACTTCTGCGTTAAAATTTCAAGGAATCTTCTGAATGTCTCAAATGCCATTTTATGAGCTCGTACTTGCTGAACATGATTTATATCAAGTATTATACCTCCGAACTTTAATAGTCGTTAGGCTCTGGTAACGTACAAGTCGTCAGGTTCACCAGATGTTACAAATTCTTCCCCCCTTAAATAGGATTCGTCCTCAAATCCTCTTTAAAACTGAAATCCTGGAGTTTGTCTAGATCTGAAATTCTCGATATTGAACATCTTATCGCAAGTTACAGGATTCAAATACTATTTCTTAGGTCACCAACTTTTAACCGTCTACATACTCATTCTCTACATTGCTCCATCAATTGTATCATAGCCTAGAATGTACTCTATTTCTGTCTGTATGGACCGATACTTTACTCTATTTCTTAAGCTCATAAGTATGCATTACTCTTCTTCTTATCCTAATATTTGTTTCATAACCTCTTGAATTCTTGATTGAGTGGCAATTCCTTGTTCTTGTTTCATAAGAGTTCTATTGGATACTTAATACTACTGTCAAGCTACAACTATTGTTATGCCTTACAGAAATCTCATTCTTCGATTTCTAGCTATGACCAACTTTACTTGTCTCCATCTGGTTCTTCCTAACAGGTATTTTCAAACTTTTCTAGAAATACTAGTGTCCTTTCATGGTTAAGACTTTTGCATGTACTGATTTCACTCTGATACAAGTATATAAAAGAATAATCTCTTGCTACTGCTTACACATCACAACCCATATCCATATTCTTAACTTAACTATTTAGCTCTCTATTTTCTTACTAAGCTTCAACTACTTAAGGGTTTTGTTCTTTCAAGTTCTCACATCTTTGACTATCTAAGGGGCTTAACACTTCATAATACAATGTCAAATTCTTCTTATATATCTTGCTAACTAGTTTTATCTACTGTATGGCTTTTGTATTAAGAAGGTTAATTCTACGTAGCTTCCTTGGAATCCTCCTCATTGGGATAATAACTTAGAAATAAAGTTCTTAAGTAGAGCTTAATTATATGTATACTTTTGCTTAAACTGTATTCCCTTCTCGATGTTAATGCTTGCGATTTGGTTCTAGTTACAATTCATACTTTGTCTGTACTTTATTTCCATTGCTACCACAAGTTCGATTACGGTGTTCTTCACTAACTTGTTCTCCATATCCGGTGGTATGCTAGGGTATTTCCCTCATTTATTGCTTCCATAGTTTTGCTCTATTGAGTTTCATTATTCAGATACTCACAAACTTATAAATTTCATCCTATCCAATGACCGTTTACATAAATTATAGCTTGATAACTCACCCATTGTACTAAATGTAGTATTATAGTAACATATCTTTTCGTTTTCATACTATACTACACATGTACCAAACCACCCATACCTGTAACTGTCTGGTTGAGTTAACTATGGCTGGTTACTTCATTTTGATTACCTGAACTCAGATGTAAAAGAAATTTAGTTTCATTCCATTACCGAGAGAAATCTTATTGTTATGCCCTTCTGTGATTGCTTACTCAATATTCTCTCCTATTGTCGCCGAACCTCGACAGTTCCTCTTCTAAACTTTGACTTATTGACCTTCTTGACTTCTCTTCTGATCTCCTTCTATACCCGGAAGTTTCGTGGTCTATGTCTCCATTTCCTTACCAGGAGGATATCATCTCTACTTGTCTCTAGCCATGTCTAACACTATTCCTTTATATCCCAGTCACTACTGAACTAGTACTTTTTATTGCTTTATCTAAACAACTTTTCTTTTAAATCTCTCACTTAGGGCTATTTTCCTCTTCCATTCTACTCTTGTTCTATATTCAAAGGCTTTATGTTTCGATCTCATTTCACTACACAAACACTTGTTTCTAGGAGTATCTCGAGGCGAATATCGAGATCCATCTTTGTTGTTGTTGTCTGACGAGGGCTGGGAGAGTGGAGCCTATCCTGGAGTTTTCTAGTTGCAGTGTTCTCACTAATTACCCGTACTGTGATTGCATGTGCTACTTATTCATGAGCTTAGGACTCTCTTATCTGCATATCTGGTGTTAGCTCCCAGACTTAGGTACTTCTGCTAAAACCATCTGAATTATCTCTTTCAGTTTTACTTATAATTTACCTCTGGCTATTAATCATACTATCTCCTTCTAAGAACCTCCATAAGGCTCATGCTCTCTCAAACTCCTACCGTACTCCTACTGTTATTCTGCCTTTCTAAATTTTGCTATGTTACTTGACTTTCCTCTTTATCTCGTTTTCTAGGATCTCTTAAGTCCGCACTTCCTTGGAAATTTCATATATTAATAAATGTTATGGTATCGTTACCAATTCTTTGGCTTGGATACTACATTTTTACTAATCCTGTATAAGTTTGGTATCTTTCTTCTGTGTTGCTATGCGTTGCTTATTTTGATTCCTTACGCTTTTGAACCTTTACTTTCTTGGGGTTTATTGGTTTTTTTATTCAACTACTTTGCTATTTTATGATTTGTCCATCTTATCCCACGTATTTCCTTACTTATTCAAATCCTTACTAATCTTCAAGTCGAGGGGTATACACATGCTTCCCACTTCTGGTTGAGTGTCTATATACTTACTGATGTAGGGTTACTGGAAGGAAGAATTATCATTCATACTGCTGAAGCTGTATCAACTATTCCATGCCTTACGGTTCCTTAATCTTGATCAATCCCTCCGAGGTCTTCACTTACGTTGCTGTTTCCAAGATACATTATCTATGTCACTATACATACTGAATTCTCTTGTTATTTTATGTTTCTTTTTTACTGTTTTCATATTCTACCTCTTGGCTCTAAGCCATACTACTGAGGCTAATGGTGGTTCATTCTTCTGGCTACTTCCTAGATCTCTGCTTTCTATTCTAATTACGGGTTGCAACTTTACCATCTGATCTTTCTGTCCGTACTGGTACTTTTGGTTAAACTCTGAGTGTTTCTCATCTCATAAGTCTGTTCTTTTGAGCTCACGTGGACTCCTACTGGTATTTGCCTAATCTATGGGTTTCTCACAGGTATTACTACTTATCCCTTCTTGACTTGGGTCAGGTTCTTTTTTTATTTTTCTTAAATCCCCTTAGTTCTTTCATGGGTGGTCTATCATTTAGTGTTTTCTGTTTTTGTCCACTACAAGAAAAAAGGCTTTTACTGATACTAAATTAGTGTCAGTAAAGGGTTTTACTGACACTATATAAATGTGTCAGTGTTGCCGCAGCCAGAAATCACTGACACTAGTTTCTAGTGTCAGTGATTCTTAGTGTCAGTAAACGTTAATACTGTAGTATCAGAAAATTATTGACACTATGGTATCAGTAATCTCTCACACTATTTTAGTGTCAGTAAATTATTGACACTATATCATCAGTATTTAGTGATACTATAGTGTCAGTAAATTTTGTTACTGCAGTATCAATATATCGCATATATTGATTTTTAGTGTCAGTAATTATTGTTACTATAGTATCAATATCCGTCAATATCTTTTAAAATTTAAAAATCGTATTATTTCACAATTATATTTCTTATTTTTTGTAATTAAATTAATCATAAAATATATATATATATATATACCAACTCAATGAAATAAAAAACTAAAAAATTACATTATATAAAATTCGCAATATAATATATTAATCGTATTAATCAATTCAACAGTATCACATGATGAATACAAAAACTCCATAGACAATCTTTAAATTAACATATATATATTTCAAAAACTACTCTTAAAGTCCCATCAAAATGTCATGCCCCCACCAAAATTCATGATACTTGTTGAGAAGCCTGCAACAATCCCCCAACAATATGATATCTGGCACAAAATCTGAAATTATAAACCAAATGTTAAGAATTAGATGGACTTCCAAAAAAAAATCGATATCTTCATAAATAAAAACATTAAATACATCCAAATAAAAATACAAAATATAACCCTAATCTAATTTTTGTCACATAAAGCACTTATTGACAATAACCATACCAACAACCTAAGAGCATGCATATAAAAAACCAAATGGCATCCATAATAACAAGTTGTATCTTTCATACCGCTACATAATCACCAAAACAAACAAATCAATAACACACACACCACACAACACACACACACACACACACACACACACCACACACACACACACAACACACACACACACATATATATATATATATATATAGACGGACATAAAACTGAAATAAAAGGATCTCATGATACTCTAGTGTCAGTAATATAATTTTTACAATAAAAATTATTGTAAAGCCTTACAATAAAAAAAAAATTTATATCAATGGTTACAATTTCGAGTCCCAGCAGACTTAAGGAAATAATTTTTTTTTTTAATTTTTTTACTGATACTAAGGTATCATTAATTACTGACACTAAATTTACTGATACTCTAGTGTCAGTAATATATGCGAAAAACGTCACTTCCGCGAGGTGTTGGTTCGACTCCAGACGACTACGCGTTTTTTTTTTATTTCTTACTGATACTATTGTAATAGTAATTACTGACACTAAAATCGCTGATACCATAGTGTCAGTAATTATTGATATTTAAGTGAAAAACACGGAAATAGGCCCATTTACACGTCGTTTCTGACACTTTTAGCCTAGTGTCACTAACCTTAGTGTCAGTAAAGGCCTTTTTTTCTTGTAGTGGTCTTAGGTTAAATTTTCATCAAGTTTTCTTACGGTTATCTTTATATAGGCTGTTATAGAGCGGAGTAGGAATTTATATCTCAATAGGTGCTAGCGTTCTTATTCTGATACTTTACGTCCTGATATAGTCTATTACTCATGTAAGGTAGGTATGAGATAGATTCTGTGAGGATCGCTTCTTTGTCTAGTATTATTGAGAGATGAGTTGACTCATTTAATTAACTAAAACTCAATAATTAAACACAAAAATCAGATTTGAAAAACTAGTGAGTTATACACCTAAACAGCCATTTCTTGAAGATTAAGTAAGTTTTCCTAATTTACTAAGGGAGCTTGCATGCTAAGGAACACTAAGACACAACTTAACACATAAGGAACTTGGTCAAATTTTAATTTTCAAGCACTTTTACCTTTAACCATATCTGACTTTCTTTCTTTCTCTTCTTTATTTATTTTTTTTTTTAATTTTTTACGTTGCAAAATAAGGACTCAAGACTGACCGAAACTGAAACAAGGACTGCCATGTTAATATGAATGCAAAATACGTGCAGTTTAATAAATTAAGTATGCAAGCAAAATATGAAGAGAATCAAGTATGCATGAAAAATATAAAAAAGGTTGTGACCGAAACTGACTCAAAGATTGAAGATGACGCTGACTGTTGACTTAAGTTTACATGCAAAATAACTACGTGACAAAATAAGCAAAAAAGATTGATCATCGGAACAGAGTTAAAATAAAATAAAATAAAATAAATATTCAAATACAAGAATAGAATAAGCCTTGATCGTTGAACCCTAAGAAGTAACACCATTGAGAAGTAACTAGCGGATAAATAAAATAAAATATTATTTTATTTTTTAACATAAAAGTATAAAATAAGTAAAAATACAGTATTCTCAAAGTTCGTAATTATTATAGGTTCTGACACTATGCGAAATCTACCACGATTAATTAAGACAATTCCTAATTAATGTGTCTATGGATTCTCAACAAGCAACCTCAATATTAAACAATTATAATATAATACAGAATATTAAAAGTAATCACACGAAATCAATACAAATATTTTGATGACGAAGTGGAAAACCCGTGCGAGTAAAAAATCGATCCAGGTATCTCGGCTACCAGTCCAAAATCCACTATAACAGAGAAATATTTACAGCAATGGTAAAAGACCTATGGTGGCAACTCCACCGACACTAGTACCTCTAGATTGCAAGAACTCGAAGAAGTCATCGAGCCTGTACCCCACGGTTTTCTTCAGAACCTATGAAGTCTCTGAGCGGATCAACTCTGCAACTTTGAACACCGGAACTCCGGCTACCAATATTCCTCCTAGAGAACTCCGAAGGATTAGGAAAGTAGGTTTGATTTGTGTTGATGGTTTAACAAGGATCAATCTCACCACAAAAACGAAGACAGGGAAAAACAATGAAGTCTCCAAGGTGAGAAAATAATAGGTTGAAAAGGTATGAAGGTTTGAAGCTTTTAGGGACTATGTTTTCAACATTTGGAGAAGGTGGTTATAATGTGTTTATATTGGTAGGGCAAAAAGATAGGCTTCCCAATTGCAAAATAGGTTAAAAACGTGTCTAAAATAACTCAATTCTGCACGGGCGTTCAAACACCACTCGAACGCGTGTCGAACGCGTGCTCTCTGGAAGGTTTCGTTTGAACGCATACTCAAACGCACCTCGAACGTTTGCCTTCTGTAATGTTTCGTTCGAACCCAATAATGAACATGACACTAACGCCACATGTTCGAACGCTGCAACGAACGCAACACTAAAGCACGTTTGATCTTCATGCACAGCTTTGCCAAATACCAGTCCAATTGCTCCAAGTTCTTCAAGACATATTACAACTCAATTGAACTTGTTTTGTTACGGACACTGCCAATAAAAATGGAACTAACAATCTCCCCATTTGGCATTCTGTGACAAAACACTACCTATTATAGAGACTACGGTAAAAGATCCAAAAAGAAAAATAGGCAACTGCCAACCATCAAGAAAATGGCTTATTACAATACGACTCGATCTAATACCTTACCAAGTAGTCTTGAAATCAATGCCACCTCAGCTACCAACTCTACTTACCTGAAACATCCACAAACAACAGCATACCGTGAAAAGCACATGGAATATAAAGAAAAGATAAAGCATATTAAATTCGTACAACTCTCATGCATATACAAGTAGATATCCTACTCCCCCTTAAATGGAGATATCACAATAAAGGATGCTCACACTAAAAGATATATTACTCCCAAATTAATCCTCAAACTACTCTTCCTCTTTTTGTCACAAAATGACAAAGGGTAAAAGTACCAGGATAAACAACACATGAAAGAGAACATGCAAACATAACCTACTCCCCCTCACTAACAGGCCTACTAAGTTAACAGAAATGTAGGCATTGCATTTTTGCATACCAGCCCGATGATGAGCCTCGTATGGAGGCACGACCTTTTAGTCGCGGAAGTCGCGGGAAACGGATGTCGGAAGGGAAAAGTCAGGAATTGACATTTTGGTGGATTTTATTCGCTCGTTTTGCTTCAGGTTCGTCGTCGCCTTTTCCATTTCAGAATCATCATTCGCTCGGAATCTTATCCTCGCTCTTTCTCACCCCTTTTCTCTCTCTCTAACTTTCCATGCTTCTGACCCTTCAACTTCCATGCAAAATAAAAATCACCAACCAATTAAATAAATTCAAATTAAATTAAACCATTAAAAAAATACCACCAATTAAATAATAACTTTAACAAAAAAATAATAAACAAATAATAAACACACAAATAATTGCCCTTGCCTCCACGTGAATACAACTTGCCACCACCTTTCTTTTTTTATTTTTATTCAACAAACACAAACTAAAAAAAGCCAAAAACCCTTACACATTTCCTCCCTTTGTGACGTGAAAATCCCCATTTCTCAACGACACCAATTGTCTTCATCTCCCTTATTCCTTCCTCTCCATCACCTCACCGAATTTCCCCTAATTGAGGCCGGATTCTTCTCCTTCAATCACGCTATTCACGGACGGCATCTCCATCAATTATTGACCCTCATCATTCGTTCATCATCAACAAGCTCTTCACGCCCAAGGACTGGACGACCCATCAACAAAGAACCATCTTCACGCCCAAGATCCTTCACAGCAGCTCCCTCTCTCGGCCACAGACCCAACATTTGCCTCACCTCATAAGGACCCATTCTTCACGTGCAACCCTAGCTGACTAACGCTGAAGGAACAAAAGACAACAGCCCCTACTCACGATTACACTCTCCACGCTACTGCCCCCCTTATCACACAGCAACCCCTGCCTCCCTCTGATATTCGTGTTGACTACCTCTCAACGCATCAAAAAACCCTCATCTTCAACCTCACACCAACAGCCCCTGGCCTTCACTCAACAGCCCCATCATGCCACAACCTGACTCTCGGCAATGAAAAACCCTAAGACACCAACAACTAACTGATTTCATTAGCCCTTCAACGCAGATACCTTACCCAAGCATCCCTCTGATTCAAACCCTAACACCACACTCACGCCACTGACCATCATCACCATCCACGGCAAACAACCCTAGATCACACCATTTTGCACCCCTTAACGCCATTAAGCCACTGACCAAATCTCCTATAATACTCGGCAGCCACAAACTTGCACTCTCCATGAACCAAGCCTCCACGCACACACAGCCCCCTCCCTCACTGACCTACAAACAGACGAGACACTCCATGAAAAAACCTTCCAGCAGCCCCCCACATGACCACGTGAACTGCATATTGCCCTCTCAAATTATTCACGCACGCACTAAGCCCAAACTGCCCCCATGCACGTGGCATGCACACGTGAAACAACCTCTCCAAACTGCCCTGAAACCGAGCCCATAATAACCCACAATTGAGCCTCCATGCATACGTGAAAAATCATCCAAAAAATAACGGCCAAATAATCCAAGAGAGAGAATGAAAATTGAGTTGAAAAACAGAGAAAATGGTAAACGAAAACTGCGAGTGAAAACAGAGAAAACAGTAAAAACAGTGGACCCGTCGAAAATGGACAAAACAGCAGAAACGGTGAACCCGAACAAAACAGCGAAAATAGCAGAAACAACAGATCAGTGAGAACAATGGAATGATAACCCTTCCGGCACCGTGAAACGCACTCCCGGAAAGCGACTTAAAAGGTAAGACCTGAGGGCACCCTTTGTTAAATTTTTTTTGTTGTTCCGGACACGGCGTACTCGGTTGACGTGGAATACGTCCAACGGGTATGCGAGGTCCTACATTGAGAACAGCCAAATTCCTTGGCCACATGTTTATTCCGCATGTGTTAATTTATGATATTCATGAGATTATGTGATGTGATTTTGGGTGAATGGAATATGTGTTCTTTTCTGTGGTATATTGGATGGAAACCCGGACATAAATTCCATAACCGAATCCGAATGGACGGTAATATGGTTTGCACTCGGGATACAACGCCCCGTACCACTTAAAAGACCCACATATTTCATATCACTCAAATTTGTATTTGAGCATGACTAGGTTATTATGTTGTTTTATTTCGAGCATGACTTAGTTCATTATTTTTCACGTTAAGAATTTAAGTTATGTTATATTAGATTACCATTCATGTAACATGTTTGATGTGTGATATTGTATGCTTGCCGTCATGAAAACTTACCTTTGAAGCATGCGAATGTTGAGTAGACTTGGTTAATATTGCACAAATCCATTCATTACAAATGACATAAGTAAGGGACCATTCCGAACCCAACGGTTGAGGTCTTCCCTTGCGAGGGGTGAGTGCGGCCTTAAATCTTTGTCCCGGTTCACACGGGTGGCGACTCCATGTTATTCCGTACTCCAAACCGGGCCGCGAGCCCGGAACAGCGTCGTCCATTTTCTGTTGTCTACAGTCTGGCGACTCCATAGGGATAGAGAATCGGCCCCGAAATAATGTTTGTAATGTTTGTGATTTGTGTTTTAATTAATCATGACTACTGTGTTTTGCTTGTGTTTTAGACCGTTGTCATTTGGATTTAGTTGGACTCTTTGTCAAAAGATGTGAACTCGTTGGGCCATTTAAACCGGGACAAGTTCATGTCCTTTTTGACAATTAGGCCAAAATTTCTAAAATGCCGATGGGCCAGTTTGAGTTTGTGCCTTTTATCATTTGAAGTTATTTAGTTATATTATCGCAAAATGTGAACTTGTTAGGCCTTTTCAACTGGGGCAAGTTTGCACTGCGCAATAGTGTGATTAAATACTTTAAAATGATAACGGGCCAATTAGTGTAAATATTTTATGAGCTTGTTTATTTGTATTGCACACATGTCATGCATACATGCATCATGTTAACCCTTTGTGTCTTAAAAGCCATCATAGACTCCCGTTGGGTTGGGAGGCAGAAAGGTTTGTCAAGGGATCATCAACCAGTATGAGCAAATCAGCCAACGAGGAATCCCGCCTAGGTCGATTGGAGATCAAACTAGCCGAAATGTTGAGCAATTGCAAGTTTTGACCAATGTTGTGGCCAGTTTGACTGTACCCCGTGTAGCCAATGACAGAGAGTTGTGCAACCAGAATAAAAGGATCATTAGGGAACCTTCAAGGACCGAGCCTACTTCCTCAGAGATTGCCCCTATCAGAAACAGACAATTTTCAAACTTGGGTAAACCTCTGTCAAAAGTGTTTGAAAAATTGAAGATGCAAGGAGAATGGGAGTTAAAGGAAGAATGATTGTTCTACCTCTGAAGTCTGGTACAGACTATCCCTGGTTGTAAATTTCAGCACATCAGATGGCTGATGCATGGGCGACACTAGCCGCGACTTGGGAAAATCCAGAGAAATTGGTGATGAGACCATTTGTGCTGACAACTGCAAGCAACCAATGTATGAGACAGAAATGATATCGGATGTGAAAGTCGATGACGAGAAGCCTTGGTATCATGATATTCAGAAGAATCTGGAACACAGGAAATTCTCAGAAGGAGTAAGCAGGAAAAAAGACAGAAGATTGGAAACAAGGTAGTGAGAATACCAGATTTGGGAAAGGAGGAGTCCACTGAGTCGGTCGACATAAGCAGATTGAAGCTGCACTTTGCTGGGAAGAAAGAAGACTGAGCAATCACCAAGGAAATTGGTGGAAGACCTAACCCAACGGGATAGGAAATACATACATACATACACGTAACTTGCATTCTTGTTTTGTGTTTTGTTTTTACAGATTTCAAACAGATGGGACCATCAGGGGCGACCAAAGACACATGGCGCCAACGAGCACATGAGGAGCCAAGCCATCACGAAAAGGGAGTATCTCTACACTTGCATACTTATATGAACACATCTTTATTCTGTTGTTTTGTATTTGCAGGTTTTTTTTAAAAAAAAAAAGCGGCAAAGATCAAAAGGGGACACAAGCAATGAGATGACATTGAAGGCACATTAACAGATGGATTTCGGTCATGTCTGGCTGAAGACAATGAATTTAGTGCTAACAGGGAGGCAACCCATACACTTTGTTGCGATTTCTATTTTCATGTTTTGTGTGTACATGTTGTAGAGTTTTTAATTCTGTGTGTTATTTTGGTAGGTAAAGGCGAAGACATAGCATTTTAAGACAGAGGGAATGGTGTTTGGCAATCACAAAGATGGGAGCTAATTCATTAGTGGTGACAGAGTAAGGAAAGAATTCATGAGACACACCTTAATGAATTTATACCAAGCGAGCAACGTATTGAGTACACAATTCATTTACCTTAATTATTGCTTTGGCTTTGTTATTTTCTGTTATTTTCATAAGTATGATCCATACTTTTTGACCTTTCGTGACTTGTTTTGGAATTTTTATAGACAGAATCTATAACTTTTGGGACCTTTCATGACACGTTGAGGTGGAAGGGATCCACAATTTTTTGACATTTTAGGACTTATTTTGGTATTTTCTGTTATTTTCGTGGAAAGAATCCACGGCTTTTTGACATATCACGATCTCCTTTGTTATTTTATGTTATTTTCGTGGAACGAATCCACAACTTTTGACATCTCACGATTTCTCTCGTTGTTTTCGCAGACAGGATCCAGTAACCTTTTGACTTATGACGACTTCTTTTGTGGTTTAGCTAACCATCTTTATTGCAATTATTGTTCACCTCTTTTGCAGGTCCTATAAATTCAGCTTGGTATTGCTCTCCTCAACACGATCAGACATATATCCAAAGTAAAAGAAAAAAAATGGAAGCAACCTCACAGCAGCGAGTTAAGAAAATTTGTGTTTTCTGTGGATCCAACACTGGTAATAAACCAGAATTCATTGAGGCTGCAAAGGAATTGGGGCGAGTCATAGCTGAGAAGAACATGCACCTAGTATATGGCGATGGCAATCTTGGGATAATGGGAATCATTTTAAAAGCCGTTCAGGAAAGGGGCGGTCATGTTTTGGGAATCATTCCAAAACCTTTGGCGGACGAACATTTGATTGGACCAACAAATGGAGATGAACGCATTGTATCAGGTATGTCTGAACGACTCCATGAAATGATCAATATTGCTGATGCGTTTATTGCGTTACCAGGTGGACTTGGTACCCTTGAAGAAATATTCACGGTAGCATCATGGGCGCATTTAAACATTCATCGGAAGCCCATTGGAATACTCAACATTGAGCATTTCTTCGATTTTCTGTTTGTGTTTATTGCGGAAGCCAAGAGACATGAATTCGTCACCAAATCTGTGGAAGATATTTTCTTTACTGTGGCAAAGCCCGAAGAGTTGATTGACCAGATCCTAACTTTTGAACCGAAGCTCGACCCCGTTCTCTCCAAGTTGGACTGGACAGACAGTGATCCTAGTAAGAAGCGCAGACTGGACATTGATTTGAATCGGTGATGTTTCCCTGTTGACCAGGTAGTGTAGGTATGAGGCCTATTTGAAAGTTTGTGTTCTATTTTAATTATTGAAAAAAAAATGAAAAAAAAAAGAATGAAAAAAAATAAAATAAAAAAAAGAAAAAAAAAGAGAATGAGAAATCTTTGATAATTAGACATATGTCCGGTGATGACATTGAATGTTATAGGGGGAAACCCTAGAAACGATAAGTGCGAGACACGCTCTCTTCCGTATCCTGAATGGATTGATCTCAGTTAGACTCACGAGCACTTGATTACAGAATCCTAGCAGTAGAAACCTGAGTAGTTATCGAGGTGACTAGTTGAAGAGATGATGTATTAGTGAATGACCGTTTGCCTGGGTGTCCACCCTGGTTTAGTGATGCTATGATATATGATATGGTTGGAAATAAAGAAAAAGTCTCTGAAAAGAAAATATGAAAGAAAAAAAATAGACCGCCTATAACCGATAAGCGTGAAGCTACCCATGGGCGAGTATTAGGACCACCATGAGGAGAAATGCTACCTTAAAGGGTAGGTGTGTCAGAAAAAGAAAAAGAAAAAAAGAGAAAAAAAAGAAGAGAAAAGAAAAAGAAAATGAAAAGAAAGAGACAAAAGAAAAAAGATGAAAACCATATCTTGTTGAATATGCTGAAGTAATCACAGAATGTGATTAAGACATCCAGGTTGGTTAGACCCACTGGTTCGACTCTCTGAAACGAAATCACCAAGTTGGCTTACTTAAGGACTAAGCTGCGAAATAGCCTTGGCACACACACACACACACTAGGAGTCTAGTTCAGATCACCTATTCAGACGATCAGAATTGAGTGTATCAAGTACTTTGAAGGTTCTCTGGTTTTGACACGAAGCATTCGTTGAGGACGAAAATATGTTTAGCTATTAAGATTGTCTCGAGGAGAGCAATATAGCATGTTGAAATAAATCATTTGCATCATTATCAATCTTTACCGGGTACGGCACTCTGTGGGTTGAGGCCCATGTCAGCATCAGTTTAGGCGAGGCCCATATCAGCATCAGTATCAGTTTCGGGATGAGTCCCAGGGCCGAGGCCCACATCAGCTTCAGCATCAGTTTTCAGAAATGAGTCACAGGGTCGAGGCCCACATCTGTTACAGTATCAGTTTTTTGGACGAGTCCCAGGGTCGAGGCCCACATCAGCATCAGTATCAGTTTCAGGGATGAGTCCCAGGGCCAAGGC
Source organism: Zanthoxylum bungeanum (assembly GCA_019454045.1). Lineage (NCBI taxonomy): Eukaryota > Viridiplantae > Streptophyta > Magnoliopsida > Sapindales > Rutaceae > Zanthoxylum > Zanthoxylum bungeanum. The sequence continues at coordinate 32,072 of SKCR01045372.1, forward strand.
CCACATCAGCTTCAGCATCAGTTTTCAGAGATGAGTCACAGGGCCGAGGCCCACATCTGTTACAGTATCAGTTTTTGGGACGAGTCACAGGGTCGAGGCCCACATCGGCATCAGTATCAGTTTCGGGGATGAGTCCCAATGCCGAGGCCTGCAGCATCATCAGTATCAGTTTGGGGCGAGGCCCACATCAGTTTCAGTCCTAGGGCCGAGGCCATATCAGCATCAGCTTGGGGGCGAGGCCCACATCAGCATCAGCCGAGGGCCGAGGCCCATTTCAGTTTCAGTTTGGGGATGAGTCCCAAGGTTGAGGCCCACGTCAGAATCAGTTTTTGGGATGAGTCCTAGGGCGAGGCCCACATCAGTATCAGTTTGGGGCGAGGCCCACATCAGTATCAGTTCAGGGTTGAGGCCCACACATCATCAATGTTGTTTTTGGGATGCGTCCCAGGGTCGAGGCCCACATCAGTATCAGTTTCGAGGATGAGTCCGATGGTTGAGGCCCACACATCATCAGAAAGCCGAGAATGGCAATCCGAGAATGGAACAAGGTTCGAGAATGAACAATCCGAGAATGGAACACAGCTCGAGAATGAACAAGCCGATAATGGCAATCCAGAATGGAACATGGTTCGAGAATGAACAATCCGAGAATGGAACACAGTCTGGGAATGGACAGCTCGAGAATGAGCACGCCGAGAAAGGTACGCCTGGAATGGCACTCCGAGAATGGAAATTTGATCCGGGAATGGACAGCTCGAGAATGAGCACGCCGAGAAAGGCACGTCGGGAATGGTGACGGTTCGAGAATGGACTTCATCATACCACAACACAACAACAGCTCGGGAATAAAGCCCACATTCAGTACAGTTCAGGAATAAAGCCTGCATCCAGTTCAGTTCAGGAAGAAAGCCTGCATTCAGCTCAGTACAGGAATAAAGCCCACATTCAGTACAGTTCGGGAAGAAAGCCCACATTCAGTACAGTTCGGGAATAAAGCCTGCATTCAGCTCAGTACGGGAATAAAGCCCACATTCAGTACAGTTCGGGAATAAAGCCCACATTCAGTACAGTTCGGGAATAAAGCCTACATCCAATACAGTTCGGGAATAAAGCCCACATTCAGTACAGTTCAGGGACAAAGCCCACAGTTAACACAGTCAGGGAACAAAGCTCACTCTCTACAACAATTCGGGAACAAAGCCCACGGTCAACATAATTGAAGGAAGAAAGCCTAGGGGAATAGAGTCTTACCTCTCAACAGTTCGGGAACAAAGCCCAGGGGAATAAAGCCTCATCTCAACACAGTTTGGGAAGAAAGCCCAGGGGAATAAAGCCCTATCTTGACACAATTCAGGGAACAAGACCCTCAGCTCAAAATGGGAACAAAGCCCAGGGGAATAAAGCCCTATCTTGACACAATTCAGGGAACAAGACCTTCACATCAGATTCGGGAACATGACCCATGAAGACGAAATCCACAATTCGGTATCAGATCAGTTTTGCCAGGTATGACACGACCAACTCAATTCTCAATTATCAACAATATTTTGGGGATGCGTCCCCGGGCCGAGGCCCATTTTGCCAGCGGTATTGGGATGCGTCCCAGGGTCGAGGCCCCCGTTGTCGGTTGCAGTTATTGGGATGCGTCCCAGGGTCGTAGACCCACTGCATCATATATTCCATTTTGGGGATGCGTCCCCGGGCTGATGCCCATTTTGACAACGGCATTGGGATGCGTCCCAGGGTCGAGGCCCCCGTTGTCGGTTGCACTTATTGGGATGCGTCCCAGGGTCGTAGACCCACTGCATTATATATTCCATTTTGGGGATGCGTCCCCGGGCTGAGGCCCATTTGGTCAGCGGTATTGGGATGCGTCCCAGGGTCGAGGCCCCCGTTGTCGTTTGCAATTATTGGGATGCGTCCCAGGGTCGTAGACCCACTGCATTATATATTCCATTTTGGGGATGCGTCCCTGGGCTGAGGCCCATTTTGTCAGCGGTATTGGGATGCGTCCCAGGGTCGAGGCCCCCGTTGTCGGTTGCAGTTTTTGGGATGCGTCCCAGGGTCGTGGACCCACTGCATCATATTTTGGGGATGTGTCCCGGGGCCGAGGCCCATTTTGTCAGCGGTATTGGGATGCGTCCCAGGGTCGAGGCCCCCGTTGTCGGTTGCAGGTATTGGGATGCGTCCCAAGATCGAGGTCCACTGCATCATCACCTCAGCTTGAAGCAGCAGGAAAGTCAGGTGGCAGCTGGCGAGCCAGGTAAGTAAAAATGCATTGCACGAACTTTGATAGGATTGTCACTGGCACACACTGAACAAATCCCATCAAAGTGGGGGCGACTGTAGGCATTGCATTTTTGCATACCAGCCCGATGATGAGCCTCGTATGGAGGCACGACCTTTTAGTCGCGGAAGTCGCGGGAAACGGATGTCGGAAGGGAAAAGTCAGGAATTGACATTTTGGTGGATTTTATTCGCTCGTTTTGCTTCGGGTTCGTCGTCGCCTTTTCCATTTCAGAATCATCATTCGCTCGGAATCTTATCCTCGCTCTTTCTCACACCTTTTCTCTCTCTCTAACTTTCCATGCTTGTGACCCTTCAACTTCCATGCAAAATAAAAATCACCAACCAATTAAATAAATTCAAATTAAATTAAACCATTAAAAAATACCAAGCAATTAAATAATAACTTTAACAAAAAAATAATAAACAAATAATAAACACACCAAATAATTGCCCTTGCCTCCACGTGAATACAACTTGCCACCACCTTTCTCTTTTTTATTTTTATTCAACAAACACAAACTAAAAAAAGCCAAAACCCTTACACATTTCCTCCCTTTGTGACGTGAACATCCCCATTTTTCAACGACACCAATTGTCTTCATTGACCGGCGTAAACACACACGTATAACGCAAGCGTACGTATCGTTCAAGTAGTATAAAAAGTATCGATCCCACGAGGACTTAATACCTAAGTTATTAATTTAATGAGGTTAAATGATTACTAGTATCTAACAGTTTGTTTAATTTGATTTGAAATAGCGACGATTCTAAATTTAAAGACAAGTAAATGAAATTGTTTAAAGGTAGATTTTAAGAAAATTCAATATTAAAAACTATCTAGGGTTGTGATTTATTCCAATATTATTTAAAGATGAAGTAGTTATTTTATAGTTGGGTAAAATATTGATTTATTAACCTGGAACACTAATTTATGTAAAAGCCTCTTCCGATGGTTAATTACAAATACCTAGTATAATCCAATTGAACCATATGTCTATGTCAACCAAATTACCTAGATTCATTAAGATTAAATTCCAATTATGGCTACCCTCGCCCGACAGGTATATTCCTATCCTGTAAGGAAATCTATTAAAAGGGTTATCTATCCTTAAGGAAGATCGTGGGCTATTGAGTCTAAGGTTTTAAACTTAAAATCCCTATGTCTAGTTCATTTTAAGTTTACCTAATCAATTTAATTAATGGCCAGTTAATTAAAGAGCATTAAGATTAAGACTCAATAAATATTTCTTTATATTACCCAAATTATAATCTAACCCTTATAAACCCGTGATATTGAATTTTATCACAACCCTAGATACTAACTTAGTTATGACACATAACTAGGGCTTAAAACTTTTAAAAGAGTTATAATAAAATTGCATAAAGTGAATGCGGTAAAATAAATGCTGAAAGTGAAATAAAATAAAATTGCTAAGATAAAAGGAATTACTTCTACTAATACTGATTAGATTTCTCCCATAATATAATATAAGCTTTGCAAAATATTATTAACCAGCCATATAGGCGGTATATTGATTAATCAGTTAAAAACAACCAGCCATAAAGGCGGAATATGAAAACAACCAGCCATAAAGGCGGAATCATTAATATAAACCAGCCATATAGGCGGAGTGAAAATAACCAGCCATAAAGGCGGAATATGAAAACAACCAGCCATAAAGGCGGAATATGACTTTTATTACCCACCGACCAATCTGGCGGTATCTTGATTAAGTCAATTTAAAACTTGAATATATTATAATTATGGGAGAATAATCTAAGAAGTAAAAGTAAAAGAATTACCTTTTACCCTAACAAAGGGACGTTACCTCCTCATTATGAGTAGTATAAACTGTAAAATAAAGAAAGTAAATTATTATTACTATTAAAAAGTAATTACAAAACTTGAATTTAAAGAACTAGAGAGAGAAACTCTCAATTTAGAACTAAGAAGTGAGAGAAAATGGTACACTGAATTATGAAAATTCGATCTCTATTTATAGGCTCGGATAAGGCTCCAGCGTCGCGACGCCCAAATTGCACTAGCGTCGCGACGCTGGGTACAGTAGGACACGTGTCACGCGCTGGTTGGCTGGCTCAGAATCTTATCCGATGACGTGGCACTGTTCATGACGTCATTGCTTGCGTCACGATGATGTGTCAACTGTTCATGACGTCATTGCTTGCGTCACTCTGATGATGTGGAAGGCGACGTGGCGACACGTGGGGCGGTGGCCGTCAGACGAATGAGAGGTTGACACGTGTCGCTCTGTGATTGGCTGATGCTGACGTGGCATGTTGACTCGGTTGACTTGCTGACGTGGCGGCTGATGTGGACGATGATGTGGCGACACGTAGGATGACACGTGGGGCGGTGGCCGTCCAAGCAATAGATTTTGACACGTGGCACGGCGCATTTTAGCATCTCCGTTGTGATGGTGACACGTGGTACGGCTCACGTTAGCAAAGTCAACTTTTCTCAGATTCTGATTTGTGGACCCGGCGCATGTTAGCAGATTCGGCGCACGCTGGGCGTCGCGACGCTGAAGGTCTGGGCGGCGCGACGCTGAAATGACGATTTTGCCCTTTTTGTCCAACTTTGTCCAATTTGCCCCAAAACACCTCCAGAATGTCCTGAAACTTTATTTATCTACAAAACAACACAAAATATATCAAAACGTTCATAAAACTCAAGAAACTATACAAAATATTAAGTTAAATGAGTGGGAAATAGTGATAGAAATACCACTCATCACACCCCCAAACCTAACATTTTGCTAGTCCTCGAGCAAAATACAGAATAAATAACATAATAAAATTTAACTAAGCCATTTTCGTAGGGATCACGATTGCATTTAGCGTATGCAACAAGCCTTTAAACCCCTAGGTGTCCCTAGTGGACGAGTTGTAGTCTCGTGAGGGTTTACAGCAATGATACCCACAAACATTTTACAAAAGTAAAAAGGTATTAAAACTAATGCACACAAATACCTAGTATCTAACAGTTTGTTTAATTTGATTTGAAATAGCGACGATTCTAAATTTAAGACAAGTAAATGAAATTGTTTAAAGGTAGATTTTAAGAAAATTCAATATTAAAAACTATCTAGGGTTGTGATTTATTCCAATATTATTTAAAGATGAAGTAGTTATTTTATAGTTGGGTAAAATATTGATTTATTAACCTGGAACACTAATTTCTGTAAAAGCCTCTTCCGATGGTTAATTACAAATACCTAGTATAATCCAATTGAACCATATGTCTATGTCAACCAAATTACCTAGATTCATTAAGATTAAATTCCAATTATGGCTACCCTCGCCCGACAGGTATATTCCTATCCTGTAAGGAAATCTATTAAAAGGGTTATCTATCCTTAAGGAAGATCGTGGGCTATTGAGTCTAAGGTTTTAAACTTAAAATCCCTATGTCTAGTTCATTTTAAGTTTACCTAATCAATTTAATTAATGGCCAGTTAATTAAAGAGCATTAAGATTAAGACTCAATAAATATTTCTTTATATTACCCAATTATAATCTAACCCTTATAAACCCGTGATATTGAATTTTATCACAACCCTAGATACTAACTTAGTTATGACACATAACTAGGGCTTAAAACTTTTAAAAGAGTTATAATAAAATTGCATAAAGTGAATGCGGTAAAATAAATGCTGAAAGTGAAATAAAATAAAATTGCTAAGATAAAAGGAATTACTTCTACTAATACTGATTAGATTTCTCCCATATATAATATAAGCTTTGCAAAATATTATTAACCAGCCATATAGGCGGTATATTGATTTAATCAGTTAAAAACAACCAGCCATAAAGGCGGAATATGAAAACAACCAGCCATAAAGGCGGAATCATTAATATAAACCAGCCATATAGGCGGAGTGAAAATAACCAGCCATAAAGGCGGAATATGAAAACAACCAGCCATAAAGGCGGAATATGACTTTTATTACCCACCGACCAATCTGGCGGTATCTTGATTAAGTCAATTTAAAACTTGAATATATTATAATTATGGGAGAATAATCTAAGAAGTAAAAGTAAAAGAATTACCTTTTACCCTAACAAATGGACGTTACCTCCTCATTATGAGTAGTATAAACTGTAAAATAAAGAAAGTAAATTATTATTACTATTAAAAAGTAATTACAAAACTTGAATTTAAAGAACTAGAGAGAGAAACTCTCAATTTAGAACTAAGAAGTGAGAGAAAATGGTACACTGAATTATGAAAATTCGATCTCTATTTATAGGCTCGGATAAGGCTCCAGCGTCGCGACGCCCAAATTGCACTAGCGTCGCGACGCTGGTACAGTAGGACACGTGTCACGCGCTGGTTGGCTGGCTCAGAATCTTATCCGATGACGTGGCACTGTTCATGACGTCATTGCTTGCGTCACGATGATGTGTCAACTGTTCATGACGTCATTGCTTGCGTCACTCTGATGATGTGGAAGGCGACGTGGCGACACGTGGGGCGGTGGCCGTCAGACGAATGAGAGGTTGACACGTGTCGCTCTGTGATTGGCTGATGCTGACGTGGCATGTTGACTCGGTTGACTTGCTGACGTGGCGGCTGATGTGGACGATGATGTGGCGACACGTAGGATGACACGTGGGGCGGTGGCCGTCCAAGCAATAAGATTTTGACACGTGGCACGGCGCATTTTAGCATCTCCGTTGTGATGGTGACACGTGGTACGGCTCACGTTAGCAAAGTCAACTTTTCTCAGATTCTGATTTGTGGACCCGGCGCATGTTAGCAGATTCGGCGCACGCTGGGCGTCGCGACGCTGAAGGTCTGGGCGGCGCGACGCTGAAATGACGATTTTGCCCTTTTTGTCCAACTTTGTCCAATTTGCCCCAAAACACCTCCAGAATGTCCTGAAACTTTATTTATCTACAAAACAACACAAAATATATCAAAACGTTCATAAAACTCAAGAAACTATACAAAATATTAAGTTAAATGAGTGGGAAATAGTGATAGAAATACCACTCATCATTCATCTCCCTTATTCCTTCCTCTCCATCACCTCACCGAATTTCCCCTAATTGAGGCCGTATTCTTCTCCTTCAATCACGCTATTCACGGACGGCATCTCCATCAATTATTGACCCTCATCATTCGTTCATCATCAACAAGCTCTTCATGCCCAAGGACTGGACGACCCATCAACAAAGAACCATTTCACGCCCAGATCCTTCACATCAGCTCCCTCTCTCGGCCACACACCCAATATTTGCCTCACCTCACAAGGACCCATTCTTCACGTGCAACCCTAGCTGACTAACGCTGAATGCACAAAAGACAACAACCCCCTACTCACGATTACACTCTCCACGCTACTGCCCCCTTATCACACAGCAACCCCTGCCTCCCTCTGATATTCGTGTTGACTACCTCTCAACGCATCAAAAAACCCTCATCTTCAACCTCACACCAACAGCCCCTGGCCTTCACTCAACAGCCCCATCATGCCACAACCTGACTCTCGGCAATGAAAAACCCTAAGACACCAACACTAACTGATTTCATTAGCCCTTCAACGCAGATACCTTACCCAAGCATCCCTCTGATTCAAACCCTAACACCACACTCACGCCACTGACCATCATCACCATCCACGGCAAACAACCCTAGATCACACCATATTGCACCCCTTAACGCCATTAAGCCACTGACCAAATCTCCTATAATACTCGGCAGCCACAAACTTGCACTCTCCATGAACCAAGCCTCCACGCACACAGCCCCCTCCCTCACTGACCTACAAACAGACGAGACACTCCATGAAACAAACCTTCCAGCAGCCCCCCACATGACCTCGTGAACTGCATCTTGCCCTCTCAAATTATTCACGCACGCACTAAGCCACAAACTGCCCCCATGCACGTGGCATGCACACGTGAAACAACCTCTCCAAACTGCCCTGAAACCGAGCCCATAATAACCCACAATTGAGCCTCCATGCATACGTGAAAAATCATCCAAAAAATAACGGCCAAATAATCCAAGAGAGAGAATGAAAATTTGAGTTGAAAAACAGAGAAAATGGTAAACGAAAACTGCTAGTGAAAACAGAGAAAACAGTAAAAACAGTGGACCCGTCGAAAACGGACAAAACAGCAGAAACGGTGAACCCGAACAAAACAGCGAAAATAGCAGAAACAACAGATCAGTGAGAACAATGGAATGATAACCCTTCCGGCACCGTGAACGCACTCCCGGAAAGCGACTTAAAAGGTAAGACCTGAGGGCACCCTTTGTTAAATTTTATTTTGTTGTTCCGGACACGGCGTACTCGGTTGACGTGGAATACGTGCAACCGGGTATGCGAGGTCCTACATTGAGAACAGCCAAATTCCTTGGCCACATGTTTATTCCGCATGTGTTAATTTATGATATTCATGAGATTATGTGATGTGATTTTGGGTGAATGGAATATGTGTTCTTTTCTGTGGTATATTGGATGGAAACCCGGACATAAATTCCATAACCGAATCCGAATGGATGGTAATATGGTTTGCACTCGGGATACAACGCCCCGTACCACTTAAAAGACCCACATATTTCATATCACTCAAATTTGTATTTGAGCATGACTAGGTTATTATGATGTTGTTTTATTTCGAGCATGACTTAGTTAATTATTTTTCACGTTAAGAATTTAAGTTATGTTATATTTAGATTACCATTCATGTAACATGTTTGATGTGTGATATTGTATGCTTGCCGTCATGAAAACTTACCTTTGAAGCATGCGAATGTTGAGTAGACTTGGTTAATATTGCACAAATCCATTCATTACAAATGACATAAGTAAGGGACCATTCCGAACCCAACGGTTTGAGGTCTTCCCTTGCGAGGGGTGAGTGCGGCCTTAAATCTTTGTCCCGGTTCACACCGGGTGGCGACTCCATGTTATTCCGTACTCCAAACCGGGCCGCGAGCCCGGAACAACGTCGTCCATTTTCTGTTGTCTACAAGAAATAACACACGAGAAGTAAATACCCATAGAAATGCACAAAAGAAAATGATATGCAATAACATAAAGCACACACAAGCACACAATGAGTTAAACAAAAATCAACCAAAATTGATTGAAACAATATTTCAAGCAAGTACAATGATACTCAGTCAGTATTCAGCTGTTTATGACATGAAATAATATGAATCACTTTAGATTTTGATAAATATTATACACATGCATATGACATAAACACTAAAGCATAAAAAGTACTTGCGTGAAAAATAAGTGCACAATAAATTAAGATTTAAGATCTTATTTTATGATCGGGACACATCAAAAGAAATCTTATCTCTTGACATATAAAGTCCACATAATAGATGTTCAAACCCAGCATCATTAGGACCTGAAAATAAGCAACATTGGTTGCATGATATAATATTCTCCCCATAAATATAATGAGCTCATAAATAAAAATTCTTTCGAGTGAAGGGTTTTTGCCATTCTCTTTTGAATTTGGTTCATTGGCTCTTTTGCATTTGAGACTCGTGTAAATTTTTTTCTTTCTATTTACTTTAACAAGGGGATAGCACAAGGTCATCTAGTCAAAGATCACACTATTTAATGAGCTAAGTATGATAGATATTAGATTGCCCATCCAAAAACTCATACATGCGACCAAGCCTCGACAATAACAAAAACGTGTATGTTAAATGCAAGCACAAGATATACCAAGGGTTTTTATCACACACACATACATGCAAATAGAGCACCAAGAAAAATAAGAGCATATCATCCATGCATAATCATATATCCTACATAGCAGGATCACATGCAACATTCTTTTACATACTCTAACAAGCCACAAAAAAAAAATTGGTCTTTTTCAATTTATATATATATATATTTTTTATTTTTTAGTTTTTTTTTCTACCACAAAAAAAAAAATATAAAGACACAAAACAACTTGTCAATATCCAATGGTACGTGTAGTTGTATCCGAGTTCAGATCATACTACCGTTCATTCAGAATCGACTATGAAATTTACGTTCGGGTCTCCATCCTATATACCAAGGGATAAACACAAAGAACAACACACACACACACTCATATGTAGTAAAAAAAATAGACGTGCAAAAATATAAAACACACGCACGCACACATGCAATGGGAAAATAAATTCAACTTCTAAGAAGAGTTACACCGAAGTGCACTCTCATCATGCCTTCTAGGATCAAGACATTCAGAAGTATATAGGAAGTCATCTTGCTTCCTCACCCATAATTTTTTAGGAATCTCTTCCACTTGAGAATTCCTAGTCAACAGAGTAAGTTTCTAACTAAGGAGTTGTGTTTGTTTGGTTAGTGCAGAAACTTGAGACATTAAATTTGATGAATCAAACTTAGATGGTACACTCTTAGGCATTTTCTTATGTTTGTGCAGTATGAAACACTGAGGCCTAACGTGTCATGCCTTGCCACAATGATGGCAAACAAACACAAACCTCAGATGAGAGTGAAGTTTACCCACCACACCTCTAGATCACTCTTCTCAGTTAAAGAATTTTTTTAAATCTTTTCACAAACATGGCCAAATCATGATCCGTGAGATTATCACTATCATCATCGCTTGACGGATCATGGACAACTTCCTTCGCGATCTTCATCGCTATAGTCTTGGGCTTTTTATAACCATGAAGTTTCTCTTCATATAACTGCGATTTTCCTACAAGGTCCCATAATTTAAGCTGATCTAAGTAATTGCTTTCTTCAATGGTGGTGATCTAGGTAGGAACTTGTTAGGTAGTGATCTAAGGATTTTTCTCACTATCATACTAGTAGAAATAATCTCCCCTAGGTTGAAGCTTGAGTTAACGATATTGTTAATCTCAGTATAAAATTCACTAAAGGTCTCATCATCGTTCATTTTAGCAACCTCAAACCTAGTGGCAAGCTCTTGGAGTCCATTATTTTTAACAAACAATGTGCCCTCATGCACAGTCTGAAGGATGTCCCAAGCATCATTGGCTATCTCACAGATTGAGATTCTCCTAAACTCAGCAGAGCACACAGCACCATGAATGGCATTAATTGCCTTGTTGTTCCAGTTGCTAGCGTCAAACTCATCCTTAGTCTATATCAGCTTATCTTTAGGGGAAGAGACCTCATCAACCATAACAACGGGAGGTTTCCACCCATACTCTACTGACATCCAGAATCTCTCATCTAAGGATTTAAGGAACGCTCTCATGCGAACCTTCCAATGCAAATACTATGTCCCATCAAAGAAATGAGGACAATTTAAGGCTTGCCTTTTTCCCATAATTAAAAGGGTCAAGGATCGTGTTCAGTCTCTGATACCAATTGAAAGTTCGTAAATTATCCTAGGTTCTGACCCTTTGCGGAATTTACCACAATTAACTAAGACAAGTCCTAATTAATATGTCTATGGATTCTTAAAAAGCAACTTCAATATCAAACAATTATAATCTAATGCCGAATATTAAAAACAATCACACAAATATTTTGGTGACGAAGTGGAAAACTCGTGCGAGTAAAAAACCACTCCGGGTATCTCGGCTACCAGCCTAAAATCCACTATAACAGAGAAATACTTACATTAATAATAAAAGACCTATGGTGATAACTCCACCGACTCTAGTACCTCTAGACTGCAAGAACTTGAAGAACTCCTAGAGCCCATACCCCACGGTTTTCTTCAGAACCTTTGAAGTCTCTAAGCGGATCAACTCTGGAACTCCGAACGTCGGAACTCCGACTACCAATATTCCTCCTTGAGAAATCTGAAGGATTAGGAAAGTTGGTTTGATTTGTGTTAATGGTTTAACAAGGATCAATCTCACCATAAAAACTAAGACAAAGAAAAACAATAAAGTCTTCAAGGTTAGAAAAGAGTAGGTTGAAAAATTACGAAGGTTTGAAGCTTTTAGGGAATATGTTTTCAACACTTGGGGAAGGTGGTTATAATGTGTTTATATATGTAGGGAAAAAAGAGAGGCTTCCCAGTTGCAAAATAGGTTAAAAATGCATCCAAAATAACCCAGTTCCGCACGGGCATTCGAACGTCACTCGAACGCTTGTCGAACACGTGCTCTCTGGAAGGTTTTGTTCGAACGTATACTCGAACGCGCCTCGAACGTTTGCTCTCTGTAATGTTTCGTTCGAACCCAACAACGAACATGTCACTAACGCCACACGTTCGAACGCTGCAACGAACGCAGCATTAACGTATGTCTGATATTCATGCACAACTTTTCAAAATACCAGTTCAATTGCTTCAAGTTCTTCAAGACTTATTAAAACTCAATTGAACTTGTTTTGTTACGGACATTGCCAATAAAAATAGAACTAACACATTCAATGACCAATTGAGTTAGGGGTGAGCAAAATCGGTTCCGGTTCCGAGTGAAACCGGAACCTACTTTGAAAAATTGGTCCCTAATATTTTAGAAACATAACCTACCCAATTAAATATGATAACTATTTATCGGTTCCTTATCTGTTCTGGTTTACCCTATTTTTCATTTTTCCAATATATTTTTGTTTCATTCTTTTAATAATACAATAATTCATAATTGATTTTATTTTATTTGTTCAATAAACATTAAATTTGGGATTTGGATGGGGTGAATGTACATTATTTAAGTAAGAGATTTGGACTTTCCTTTATTTTTTAACAAAAATAAAATTTTTGATTTTATAATTTGAAAACCAGTTCTAAAATTCGGTTCCATTTCCCACCATATTAAAACCAGAACAGGACCGAAAAAATTCAGTTCCTAATATTTTGAAATCGGAACCGACCCTATAAGAAATGGTTTCGATTTCGGAACCGATGCTCACCCTAATTTGAGTATCACAAGTCAAAGTATGCAAAATCTTATATAACAACAATAAATTGTTTTAAAACAAAAATTGTCATACTAACTCTAAAACTTCAGCATTAAATATAAGTTAAACACATTCATCAATAAATTGTAAATAAAAATTAAAAAACAAGGAAATCAATTTATATAAGTCAGATAATAACGTAATAGTAAAGAAAAAGAATCAAATTACTTGACACAGTAATACAAAGTTAAAGTATACAAAATATTATATGGCAACAAATTAATTGTTTTAAAACAAAAATTGGCACACTACCTCTAAAATAAATAAATTGTACAAAAAAAAAAAAAAAAAAAAAAAAAAAAAACAATGAATGAAACTTTTTCTTTTGGCCAAATAGGAAAGCAATTTATATCAGTTAGATAATAATATAGAAGTAAAGAAAAAGAATCAAATTAGTTGATACATTTTGTGTTCAAAATTATTCTCTTAAAATAAAATTAAAAGTTAGCGAAAGAAGAAAGTATTAAATATTTTAATAATGATTTAATATTAAATTTTATTATTTATTTTAATAGGAAGAAACACTAATAAAATTGAATTTTGAATGACAACAAGAGTATGATCAATGAATGAAACTCCGGGAAGAAAAATATTTTTTTTCAAAGCTCAGTTGGGACACGTGTCCCAGCTGTTTCCCAACTCCTTTCGCCTACCATTATATATAATAATTATTTTCTAATCAAAATAGTTTACATTAATATCAGAGTTTATAAAATATAGTTTATATATTATGACTATAACAATAAAACAGAAATTACAGTATTTTAGGAAAGTTTATTAATTCTTGTTAATTTCACAATTTAGGCATCTCCTCGATAAGGATGACAATGGATCGAGTATAGTATAAACATGTCAATATCCGAACTCATCAATCAATAAATTAAAAAAAAAAAAAAAAAAAACTAAATACTCGATCATAGCATTAGGGTGTTGTGGACCCCTTTTCACAATGTATATCTAACTTTAATAGTACATGAATATAATACACATACTTGACTCATCTAACCATTTTAATAGTACATGGATGCAGTACACATTGATCCATCGTTGCAGGAATTTTTACCAACCCTACTCCTTGCTTTACTTTGAAAGTGGAGGGTTTGAATTTATGTATATATTTGTAACATTAACTTTTCCATCTTGGAAACTATCTTTGTATTTTACTATTGATTCGATTTTATTTGTAGAATTAGTGATGATTTATCAATTAAGATTGTTATAAATAATCTTTTATATTATAAATATATATAAGAAGAATTGTAATTAACTACTTATCAAAGTTTATGCATATTTGTTTAGATGGGTCTATTTATATTTCTCTATGTGTCATAATTTGTAGCTCTTCATGAAATGATAATCAATTTTGACATTTTCTAATTTCTAACATTAATAATAATTATTAGCATTTGGTTTCTCATTAAAAGTGGTAGAAAATAAGATGTCTACCCACTATTATTATATTAAAAAAATAAACCAGATCATAATACAATTTAGACATAAACATGAAATCATAATAATCGACCTGATATTATTCATGGTTGGGTGAACGAGCCGAGTTTGAAAAATCTCACCTTTAATTTTAGTATTATTTATTAATATTTTTAAAATTTTAGAAGAATTCAATTTCTTAAATTTTGAATTGATTATTCCTTTCCAAATCTAGCCCATTCATAATCAAGTGGCACCGGTGCTCCTATCGATGAAGAATAAAACTTAAGGAAAAAGAAATTTAGATCCATAGTGTTCATGGAGATGGATATAAAATCTCTTACTCTTTAATAAATTTTATTGTTTTGTTTTTTTTATTAAAAAAAAAAAATTAAGTTTGTATACAGTACAATACATTCTCACATATTATTCTTATATAAATTAAAAATATTAACCATTTAACGGTTACAAAAATAAAGGGTTATATATAGGG
>SKCR01045373.1:0-46698 GCA_019454045.1 Zanthoxylum bungeanum
TTTGCGGTTCGATTCCAATTGACCCGAAATAATTTTTAATTTTTTTCAAACCGCGCGGTGCGGTTCGGGTTGGTGCGATTTCGGTCAGGTTGCGGTTTGACCCGAAACCGTGATCACCCCTAGTGTCTGTGGATAAGCCTGAAGCTCTATTCTGTCCCATTAGTCGTTCGCCTACTCCCATCTCATTACCCATTGGGAGGCTCAAACTTCCGTTTAGGGCTTATGTCGTCTTCTAAGAGCATAATGCTGCAACCCGGACCTATATCCTCAGGTCGATAAACCGAAATAAATGACGTCATTCCTTGCATCTACTAACAGGTCGGGTCAGCAGAAAAGCCTTCACTTCCCTAAACTTCTCTTCAAAAGGGTCAAGCCAACATTAAGCTGCTCCTTGGCCATTTTAGTTACAACCATGTCGAAACATTGAGAAATAGCTTCATTTGATAAAAGTCTGAACTGTTATGATTTTCTTTTGACTTGTATCTTCTAATGATCACATTCCCCGGATATATGTGACTTGCCTCTGCTGATGCATCCTTAGGTCGGTCTTCAAATGTAGCCGATTCTAATCCACTGCTCTGTTAGACACCTCTGGGCCTAGGGCCTGGACCCTCATTCTCGCAAAGGCCTTGGGCCCCATCTTGGTAAGTGAAATCCCCTTAATACACTTCTCCATATTTCGAATCTTCTTGGGTCCGAAAATCACCATCAACAATAAATACAAATGTATGTATATAAATCATTTTGAGCAATGATATCGAGATTAAATCGGGACTGAACGAGGATAAAAATACAATCAAAACGAAATAATTTTGATTTTTTAAAATTTATCATCAAAACGACGCTGTCTTGATTTACTCTCTTTATCCTAATTTAGTCTCCTCATCATTTTCCATATTTTTCGCCGCAAGAACAATATAACTCGTTCTGCCATTGGAATTTAAACACCAAATAATCATCTCAAGAGAATTTTAAAATCAATTAGCATTCACAAATTTGTGTTCTTTTTACTCTTCTGCAAATTGATCAATATATATAGTTACTTAAAAAATAATGTTAGGGTCCCTTATAATCATGTCTCCAATTGCAAGGAAACGAGTTAATTATTAATTAAGAAGTACGAAGCCAATTAGATATGTATTCTATCTCCCTCATTAACAAATTATGTACATTTACAAGATTTTAAAGTGAACCAAGACATTGACAAAAATAAAGTAAAGAAAATTTTATATACAAAAAGGAATCTATATACTAATAGAACATTAGAATACAAAAGCATTTTTTACCATGCAAAAGCTCTATATATTCTTCCATAAAAGAACTTCAAAAGAAAAAAAGAAAAAAATTAGTCTTGAATGGCCTATTGTTGCTTGTCGTTGAAACGAAGCTCATTTTGACTCACTTTGGATATACATTAAAAGCAACAAACAATAAGTATCTTTCTCTTCATTAATTTAATTTCTTAATTTCTTTCTTCACCTCCTCCTTTCCTTTCTCTTTTCTTTTGCTTTCTCAATTTCTTTTAATATTCTTTCTTAAAGGCATCAATTCAACTTCAACGTAAAAAAGATCTTACTAGAACCTACAACTTTATCACATACATACATGCATGCATATAGAGTATATTCTACATAACATAACATAGAGACGTCGATCAAGACGAACTAGGATTTTCTATTCCTAGTCACACTTGATTATGGGTTTGGGATGAAAAATTATTCTAAATCCATTCTGAGTTTTGAATTTGGACAAAAAATCATCTCGAATCCCGAACTCATCACGGCTCGAGAACTCGAATATAGAATGAGATTCAAGATTTTTTAAGTTTATCTCAAATCTTACCCCAATTTTTTATTTGGACAAAAATCTTCTCGATTCTTATATTAAATAATATGAAAACCCAAGTCTAACACCAAACATTATAAAATTCTGAATCCAAATCTAAATTCAAAATTTCCTCAATCCTTGAGAACATATCTACATCGTTGATGTGATATGTGGTGTCTTTTGAATTCACGTAAAATGCTTTTAATGGGCATGGGCCCCAAAATTAGGTCTTGGTACATAAACATTAGCTTCGAGGTAGTGTAAACCTAAACTTGATTAAGCAAAAAAGGTAAAGAGACCCAAATTGACCAATATGTCAAAAATGAAACTAAATGAAATGGTGGGTTTAGTATATTTTGTTAGAAGAGAGGAACATAAAGGCTGTTGGATCACATGCAAATCACATTCTTTTTCTTCTTCGTCTTCACGTCTTTTTAAACTGTGGCTGATAAAGTTTTTGTTTAGAAAAGGAAAAAAAGGTCCCACCTTTCAACGCTGCTTATACAAATAATTATTTAACACACCTAATAATATATTATAATATATTATTAATTTTATTATATATATATATATATATATATATATATATATATATATATATTATATATATATATATATATTTTTGGAAACGTGGGAAATCCCGTTGTTAAACCCCCGATCCAGGCTTAAGCAGAGCAGTTAAATCCCCTAACTACCCAAAACTCTTATAAAAAATACAATCTCTGAATTCAAACTCAAAATCTGACAACCAAATATTAACTCATTTACCACCTATACTTTTTTTTTTATATGCTAATACTGCTCCTCAATTGAAGGGATTCCTCTTGCGATGATTATCATCATGATCAAGCCTCAATTGGGTCCCTCCATCATCTTCACCATCATTTCATGCACCAAATATATCAAAGAGCCCACTAAGCTCTTACGTCCATTACCACTCACAAAGCAAGTATTCTTAAAGTGACATTTTTTTTCCTAATAACCAGCCAATAATTCATTATACAAAATTGCATATATGATTCTCATCGAAAATCGAAAAGAATGAAATAATAATAATAATAATAATTGTTGATAACTGTTTCTCGTTCGAATGACAATATGAGAAATTAATTTGTAATATCTCGAGTTTTTCGGAACAGTGTTGGAAGGTTTCCGAATCGGGATGCTATACGAAAATAAGAGTTTATGTGTTGAAAAATAGATCGGAAATTTTTAAAGTGAAGGTTTGTCGCATTGGAAAACATGTAATTTCGAGAACCGGTTACGCGATATTTATTTATATCGTTATACTCATAAAAGTTTAATGTTTCGGCTATAAAAATAGCAAACGAACTCTGATTGAGCTGATTATTAAACCATTGGACTCACTTTTCCAATACGAACAACTTTCGTGTTGAACACGTTTCGAATTTTGCATCATAACGGCATCCAAAATATGAATTTCCGTAAAACTATCATGACAGGGACCTGATTGTAATTTCGTGGGGTCACATTACAATTTTTTGAAACTTTCTTATAGATACCCATAGTTTCTTCTAATTGCAAAAATTACAGAACATATCAAAATACCTCACACGACCCCATCCCCAAACACGATTTGGATGACCATGGTCGCACCGGCGACCTGTCGGCCATCACAGGCTGGTGCGACCGGCCACCCCTCCACCTTGTGGTGGCCGATGGCATCCCCAGATCGCCGTCGAACGATGAGAAATGAGGGGGACACATGCGGTAGTGGGTTTATTGATCCTGACTCATCGCTTCGTTTCACGGCCCGAGCCACCCGTCAAATCGAAGCCCTCAAAGAGTACTACAAGTTGACGGTGATGTATTTTCCGTTCCGTGCATGGTTGTACGTGAATCGAGGAAGAAAATGGTGG
The DNA here is from genome assembly GCA_019454045.1 of Zanthoxylum bungeanum. NCBI lineage: Eukaryota > Viridiplantae > Streptophyta > Magnoliopsida > Sapindales > Rutaceae > Zanthoxylum > Zanthoxylum bungeanum. The sequence continues at coordinate 3,708 of SKCR01045373.1, forward strand.
TGAATAGTGACCCACAAATGAACCGTAGCTCTGATCGGAATTCCGTCGATTCCAGCGCGTTTATGGGCTCGCGAAACCAGGTAAGTAACCCATGTGACAAGAGCTTGAATTGTTGATTTGTGTTTAATTATATATAGAGGTTATTGATTTGTTTAAGGATAAAACGAGGATAGTTAAGAGGTAGTTTGTGAACGAAGTTCAAGACTATGATTAGTTAAGTGAATCGACCATCGCATGTATAGATTTTATTTTTGTTATGATATGAAGTGAAACATTTGATGAGCTCAATGTTTATATGCATGTATTATGTACATAATTGTGTGAACCTATAATGATATGTATATGTATATGCATATGTATAAACATATGTATAAGTATATAAACATATATTTGTATATGTATGAGATGATATGATATGTATGATTTAGGTATAAAAGATCGATAAAGGGAATAAGTTATGACGTCAGAGTCTGTATTAGCATATGTATGTGTGCATTTTTCATATGGATAAGTTTGTTATTGACTTGAACATATGATTGTCAGTATAAATATTGGATTGCATAATTATGATAAGAAATCGGTATAAGGTAAGTTCTTTATGAATGGATAAGTATAATTGATAAATTTTTGTATTAGAGGTTACTGTATGAAAAATATGAAACTAAGGGTGTTTGAGCGATAATGAAAGATATGATGATGATTAAGGATTTAGCATTTGAGTTTATAGTAATGTATATTCATATGTTTGAAATATATGTATTTAAATGAGTATTTGGATGAAGATTCAGATGTGATTGTCATGTATGTGCTTGTGTATGAGAAATTATGCGATGAGTTTGTGTTAAGTGATATGAGTGCATGTGTGCATGTTTAATTGGTTGATGTACTCGTGGTGTAGTAGTTGAGCTGGTTAGGGATCCGTTCGGACGACATTCATCTCATACCTATTCTAAAACATGTAATGAGTCTCGTACGAACATTATTTGTATAAGCTAGCACATATGTATGTGTTGTTTGAGTTATGTGTTCTCTTATATATTGACGGTTATGTATATTTCATTATCGGTTGCTCGATGATTGTATGTATATTTGAGTGTATGTGTGTGTATGATAGATTCCATGTTATGTATGAACTGTGTATGTCCATGTGGAATGAATGAATGATTTGAAAACCAATATTAGTATAAGATATTGTAAATTGTGTTTGTTAAGTTTTTATCATATGTACGTATATGTGTAAGAATTCTAAAATTGTATTGGCATGAATATAAGAGAAATGAGTTATGATATGTATGAATGTATATGAATCACGCATGTTAAGTTATTGTAAGCCATCAGAAATGGAGAAAGTTTATTATGGTATTGAAGTAAGTTTGTTTTGGTATTAAAGATAGTTTGTAACCAAACAGAAGAAAGTTTGTTTGATTTACCAATTTGATGATATTTCAAAGAAGTTTACTCGTGATAAAGTATAAATATGTGACTTCATGCTTCATGTGATTGAAATGGTTTCGATATTATATGGCGTATTTTATGATTTCGAATCCATGTTTTGTGTGCCTGAATGTCTGGCCATTATATTGACAACATGTAAATATGTAAAGATGAAAATTTAACATAGGTAAAGTATAAAGGATAGTAGAAAGCTCATAATTCTGAAAAACTTATAATATGAATGACTTGTATGTTCTGTTTATAGTACTAGCATGGTTACTTACTGAGTTTTATGACTCACACCAAACCAATTTGCTAGTTTTGTAGGTTGGCTTCCAGATTGGTCAACCACGACAGTTTTGGAAGTCATGCTCGAGACGCGGATCACCCAAGCGGCAGTCGCTCTCGCAAGTGTCTTGGGAAAAGTTTTAGAGGTCTAGGATTTGTGATTAATATTTTATTTATCGTGTTGAGCACGCTGTTTATATATATTAAGTAAATGTTTTGATTGTTTATACTGTTGTGGGCATAAAGCCCTTGAGTGTTGATAGATGATGTGGGCACGAAGCCTTTAGGTGTTGATTTTGATATGTTTTGTGTTGACCTGAGGTCCTTTTATTCGTTTGATGTTTTTCTTAGATTCTATTTTGATGCTGGTCTGTGATCCAGATTGTCTAGTTTTAGGATCATGCCCGATTTTCTATAAATTTGGAGGCTTATGGAGATGGGTTAATCTTGTCTCATGCTGGTAGCATCCCGCCTTTGGCGGAGTGTTACAGTTGTCGTATCAGAGCATAGGTTTAGGTGTTGATGACTGCGGGTACAAGGTATTCAATCGTCTAAGTAAGTTTTTTGTTGCGTATAGATCATTTAGGTCTAATGTTTGTAACATGATTTGATTTTTAGTATATGATATAATATGCAATGGTTTTGATTTGTTATGGATGATTCTGATTATCGGTATATGTTTTCATGTTATGTGTGTGTGTGTGTGTGTGTGTGTGTGTGTGTGTGTATACTAAGTTAAATGTATGTCTTTTATATGGAAATATGAATACGTATGTGATGTGAATTAATGTGTTTTGATATACGAGAAATTCTATGATATTGATAGTCTGAATTGTGAACGGATATTTTGATTTATGTTTTGAAATCTTGGTATTTGATTTTTGGCATAAAAGTATTTTGAAAAGAAAAAGGAAAGGAAAGAAGAAAGAAAGAAAGATTTTAGATATTTTGATTTGATTATAAAGGATAAAGAAAATGTTTCCGCCTCAACGTTTGATTCAAGTTTTTATGTTTTGAGATTTATCGATATGTTTCCGTGGAGGTGCTTGATAATATGTTTCCGTCTCGGTGCTCAAAAATGATTTTGATATTTTTAAACTGTAAAACTTTGTTTCCGTCGAGACTCTCGAAAATCTGTTTCTGTCACGGTGCATGATGATTTTATATTTTTGACCCTCCGTGGCGCTTGTATATATATCGTTCCGGCTTATCCGGGGCGCTTGTTATGGGATCCAAACAATTGGAAAATGGCTGGCCCACTACCTTGTTGATATGATTCGTACACAGTCCGGTCAGTACGCGCGACTCGAACAGTGGACGCTCGATATGTATTTTGAAAAATTTATATCAAGATCTATTTTTGATTTAACATATTTATGTTTTGGGGGGAAATAATGATTTTAAAAGAATTATATTTTGATTTTGGTACATTTCGATATTGTTTATGATATTATACGATATGATATGTTTCCGTCACGACACTTGTATATGGTTTTTACGGTTTTATAATTTGATAAGATATGTTTCCACTGTGGCACTTGTATAAGGGTTTGTCCAACTGCAGTGGACCAACCTGCTACCTTCCGTTGACATGGGATCATTTCGTTCATTGTCTGATCTGTGTGGACGATTTGGGCATTGGGTGCTTGTTTTGTTTCGTCCAGTTGAGTTATGTTGGATGCTTGATACGGATTTACGATGATGAATTTTTAAAATTGAGTTGTTTACACTAAAAGAGTTTTTCAAATGTGTTTTCGAGATGTTTTTTTGAAAGAGATTGTTTTACGTTTTCAATTTTAATGATAACAGAGATTGATAGATTTAAGTCTATCAACATCATAAGAGCATGTATGATTATATGTCACTTCTGGCTGTGGCAATGGATGTATTTGTTGATATAAGAGATTATGTTCGTTATAAGAGTATATATGTAAGTTTATAGTTAGTCACAGATCTTTTGAGTATTGTGATGGTTATGTATGCTTTGTTGTCAGCCATACAATATTGTATATGCTATTGGATATGTACGTATGTAAACTTTGATGTTGATATCATTTACATATATGATATGGAATAACATGATTTGAAATGAATGGATTCCTTTTTAGATTATGGATGAAATGGATAATATGAATTTGTATTAAGTTTTTGTTTTGATACTGTATTCGATTGTGAGTAAAGAACTTGTGTTATGTTCCTCGTTTCCGATGATGCATGTGATTGATTGTATAAAATTCATGTTTGGTTTCTGATTCTGGGATGGATGAACTTGAAATGATTGAGCGCGTGTTCCTATGAATGAGTGTGAATTGAGATGATAAGTTTGATGTGTTTTGATATGAAATATTTGATTCGATGTGTTTTGTTTTAAAATAGCATAAGTTGTTTTGACTTTTGAAAATGTATAAAGTGAGAGGATTCCCGAATACGGGTAAGATTCTAACGTACATATGTTTGATTTTGAATGATCGGATGTAAGGACGGACAAATTTCGAGGATGAAATTTTTATAAGGGGGAGAATGTAATATCTCTAGTTTTTTGAAACAGTGTTGGAAAGTTTCTGAATTAAAGTTAAGAATTTGGAACGGGATGCTATTCGAAAATAAGAGTTCATGTGTTGGAAAATATATCAGAACATTTTAAAGAGAAGCTTTATCGCGTAGGAAAACGCGTGGTTTCAAGAACTGGTTATGCGAAATTTGTTTATATCGTTATACGCGTAAAAGTTTTTTTTATTTCATCTATAAATATAGTAAACGAACTATAATTGAGCTGATTGTTAATCATTGGACTCGTTTTTCCGAGACAAACAACTTTCTTATTGAACACTTTTCGAAATTTACATCATAAGGACTTCCAAAATATGAATTTCCGTGAAAGCCCTATAGTAGGGACCTGATTGTAATTTCACAGGGTCAGATTTTAATTTTCAGAAACTTTCTTATAAATATCCCATAGTTTTTTCTAATTACAAAATTTGAAGAACATATAAAAATACCTTACACGGCCCCCATCCGCAAACACGATTTCGACGAGCCATGGTCGCGCCGGCGGCCTGCTGGGCATCACTGGCCGACGCGACTGGCCAGAGGTGTGCCCAACCATCCTTCCACCTTATGGTGGCTGGCTGCAGCCCTAGATTGCCATCGAACGACGAGAAATGAGGGAGACACATGTGAAAGTGGGTTTGTCGATCTCGGGTCCTCGTTTTGTTTCACGGTCCGAGCCACCCACCAAATCAAAGCTCTCGAAGAGTACTACAAGTTGACGGTGATGGATTTTTCCTTCTAGCATGGTTGCATGCGAATCATGGAATAAAGTGGTGGTGAATAGTGACCCACTAATGAACAATAGCTTCGATCAAAATTCCATCAATTTCAGCCCGTTCGTAGGATCATTAAGAGTCTGTATATGCCCTCAAAATTTCAATTTGACTAGGACCTAGGGCGCTCACAAAGCTTGGTAAGTAACCCATGTGGCGAGAGCTTGAATTGTTCATTTGTGTTTTCAATTGTATATAGAGGTTATTGATTTGTTTAAGAAAAAAGATGATAGTTAATAGGTAGTTTGAGAACGAAGTTCAAGACTATGATTAGTTGAGTGAATCGACCATCGCAAGTATGGATTTTGTTATTTCTATGATATGAAATGAAACATTGATGAGCTCAATGTTTATATGCATGTGTTATGTACATAAGTGTGTGAACCTGTAATGATATGTATATGTATAATCATATGTATAAACATATGTATAAGTATATAAATACATATTTGTATATGTATGAGATGATAGTATATTAATGATTTGAGTATAAAAGATCAGTAAATGGAATAAGTTATGACTTCAGAGTCTGTATTAACATATGTATGTGTGTGTTTTTTTATGTGGATAAGTTTGTTATTGACTCGAACATGCGATTATCGGCATAAAGGTTGGATTAGATAATTGTGATAAGAATGGGTATAAGCTAAGTTCTTCATGAATTGATAAGTATAATTGATAAGTTTCTGTATCAGAGGTTACTATATTAAAAATCTGAAACTAAGGGTGTTTGAACGATAATGAAAGATATGAGGATGGTCAATGATTTAACATTTGAGTTCACAGTAATATATATCATATGTTTGAAATATATGTATGTAAATGAGTATTTGGATGAAGATTCGGATGTGTTTGTCATGTATATGATTACGTATGCGAAATTGTGCGATGAGTTTGTGTTAAGTTATATATGTGCATGTTTAATTAGTTGATGTTCTCATGGTGTAGTAGTCGAGCTGGTTAGGGATCCGTTCGGACGACATTCATCTCATACCTATTTAAAATAGATAATGAGTTCTATACGGGCATTGTTTGTGTAAGCCAGCGCATATCTATGTATTGTTTGGGTTATGTGTTCTCTTATGTATTGATGGTTATGTATGTTTCATTGTCGGTTGCTCGATGATTGTATGTATGTTTGAGTGTATGTGTGTGTATGATAGATTCTGTGTTATGTATGAACTGTGTATATTCACGTGGAATGAATGAATGATTTGAAAACTACTATGAGTATAAGATGTTGTAAAGTGTGTTTGCTAAGTTGTTATCATATGTACATATATATGTAAGAATTCTAAAATTGTATTGGCATGAATATAAGAGAAGTGAGTTATGATATATATGAATGTATATGAATCACACATGTTAAGTTATTGTAAGTTATCAGAATTGGAGAAATTTTACTTTGGTATTGAAGTAAGTTTGTTTTGGTATTAAAGATAGTTTGTAACCGAATAGAAGAAAGTTTATTTGATCTACCAATTTGATGATAATTCAAAGAAGTTTACTCGTGATAAAGTATAAATATGTAACTCCATGTGACTGAAATGGTTTCAATGTTATATGGTGTACTTTGTGATTTCAAATCCATGTTTTGTGTGCTTGAATGTCTAGCCATTATATTGACAACATGTAAATATGAAAATTTAACATGGGTATAGTATAAAGGATAATAAAAAACTGATAATTCTAAACTCGCAATAACCTGATAATTCTGAAAAACTTCTAATGTGATTGACTTGAATATTCTGTTTGTCATACTGGTATGGTTACTTATTGAGTTTGATAACCGGGCCGAGCTTCTAACAGCCCGCCCGCTTCCATAGAACAATATCGCGGCAACGTAGACCTAAGTGGTCATATTGGATCCTTGGGAACCATCACAAGTGCGGCCGGCCTATATTTGAACGAGAATGCCGTGTCGTCCATTTGAGCCTAGAAGAAGGTGACTCGCGTAGACAGCTGACTCATTTTCAATAGAAAGGAATAGCCAAACCAACCCAGCTGGCTGGTCAATCTCAGAGATCTTATCGGCAGGCAAACCGGAGACTGACGACCACGGTCCCGACCTTACCAGCACCAGAGGTGTACTAATCAATGAACCCGAAACCCACTTTCTTTTCTGAAAAAATTAACCAAGCCTAACCGGTCACGACATCACCAAACCAGTTTGCTAGTTTTTCAGGTTGGCTTCCAGATTGGTCAACCACGATAGCTTTGGAAGTCATGCTCGAGATGCGGATCACCCAAGCGGCAGTCACCATCGCAAGTTTCCTGGGAAAAGTTTTAGAGGTCTAGGATTTGTGAATAATATTTTATTTGTCATGTTGTAAATGTTTTGATTGCTTATGATGTTGTGGGCATAGAGCCCTTGAGTGTTGATAGATTTTGTAGGCACATAGCCCTTGATTGTTGATAGATGATGTGGGCACGTAGCCCTTATGTGTTGATTTTGATGTGTTTTGTGTGGACCTGAGGTCATTTTTTTTAGTTGATGTTTTTCTTAGATTCTGTTTTGATGCTAGATTGTGATTCAGGTTGTCTAGTTTTAGGATACATCATGCCCGATTTTTTGTAAATTTGGAGTTTATGGAGATGGGTTAATCCTGTCTCCTGCAGGTAGCATCCTGCTTCTGGCCGGTGTTACATAATCCATTGAATAAACCGCCCTCAGCAGTGATTTGTTTGGTTAGTAAGGAATCAAAAGTAAATTTAGCAAACAGACAAGAAAACATAGAGTTTACGTGGTTCGGCGGAGATGGGCTCTAACCTACGTCCACGGGAGAAAGTTATGTATTTTATTACTTGTTCGGGATCAAGACCGACCCGAGCTACAAGTGGGGGATGATAGACTTGGCCACCAGTTAGGTACGGTTCCAAGTTTTTTTAATTAATTTTAAATTTTAAATTTAATTTTTAAAAAAAAAAATAAAAAAGGGATTTCATTAAATTATTAATTTGAAATTATTTATTTCAATTTATATTATATTAAATTAAAAATAAAATAAAAAAGATCTTGAACTTAAATTTTTAAAAACTTAAGTTTCCTACGTATCCACTTGGGGCGAAAGGAATCAAAGTTCACGTAGTTCAATTATATTTTTTAGGTAGTTCTCCATTATAATTATTTACTCATTATCATTATATATGTCTGTTGTTGATCATTCGGCTCCCGTTCCACTTGCACTTACAGATGCATTGTCAAACAAGCCTTCAAATTCATCGGGGGCATCTTCTTATTTCCTCAAATCAGCTCGAGTCCAATTATCCACACCTATTGTTGCTTCTAAAGTGCTTGGATATAATGAGGACCGTCTCGCTTTCGAAATATTACCTCCTAAGATGAAGGCGTGTTCAACCGCAATGGTGGAAACATGTACTGCCGGCACCTATTTAGTAATAATTGATAAAAACATGATAGACATTTTGATGTCGATTCCACCTGTCAAGTACTTGAAAATTTTTACTTACTAAACTTTCAGGAGGAAACTCAAAATTTGTTGATAAATAATTATATTATTCCGGGGTTTTAGTCATGGTTTCCCTCTGTTTTTTATTTTGTTGTAGTAACCAACGATCACCTACGCTACGTCTTGAATGTATTACGGATTCGCTACTAAATTATCCTGATGATTACAAGTTATATCTACTGACATAATCATTAAAAAAAATCTGTTAAATAAATTTTTATTCCGTCTATTATTTTATAATATTAATTTCATCATCTATTCCTAAAAATACATAGTAAGTTTATAAACCACTATTCATACTTTCTAATTTAAATCTAGGATAAAACAAATATGGCAATAAGATAAAGTAATGAAATGTCTTTAAAATAAGATAACCATTTTTTCTCTTCATAACAACAATAGCTTCAATTAAAATAATATTATTAATATTTATTGTAGGATAATAAACTCCACTAAAAATATTTGTTGCATCATTAAAAACTTTTAAATGTTCTAATATTTTTTCACAAATATCACATTGACTAGGAAAAAGTGTTATATGTTGAACGTGTTTGGGAAAAAACTACATAATACATATTTATATTGAAAGCTTGAGTTAAAAGAAAATAAGTTGAATTCCAAAGAGTTGGAAACTCTCGTGGAATTTTACCGATTTAAAACCATTTAATTTATAAAAATTTACTCATTCTCTCCTTACATTAGAATATGACCAAATAAAATTAAGTTCAATCTTAATAGGATTAATGTGATGTTTAAAAAAAGTTAGACAATCTTGAACACATAAATTAAGGACATGATGTCGGGGCAGTTGTGGAACCCCTAGGGTTGGATCGGTGTCCTACGTAGCGGAAATGGGTCTTACCCATGGATATCAAGCATGGGTGTAATTTTAAAATATTTAATGAAATACTATATTCCATTACGAGTGTATAGGAAAAAATCGGGGCTGAATCGGAGTCCAGAAGCTCAAGAACAAGAGAAAACAAAATCAGCGCGTGACGCGAGCGCTATAGTAGCACTCGTACTGTGCGCTACAGTGCGTGCGCACACTGTACTCGCACTACGCGCTGAAGCTGACATATTCTTTTTTTTTTAATTTGTTTATTTCATTTCCTTCAGCTCTCTTTCCAGAGAGTTGAAGGAATTATGGTCTATCCCTATAATTTCTTCCAATATTCCCTAAACACATGAAAAACATCCAAAATTAATTTTTAACATCAAAATCAACATCAACCCATGTTATAGAACAAAAATCAAAAATTTTAAAATATCAAATATTTTTAAAAAAATATTTAAATTTATTTTAAATACGCATTTGCATAATTTTTGAATCCAAAACACAAACCAAATTAGAACCCATAATGAAGTGACTCGTGAACATTCTAGGTCACCCAAAGGTGGTCAAATGATTCTAGAATGGTAGCCATACCTCTAAGCTTAATCTAGAGTTTCAAACTCTAATTTTATGTTTATGTCTAAAATAAATATTTTGACCCAATAACAAGAATATTGTGTTTATACTTCCAAAGCATCATAACACAATTAATTAGCCTAATTTTAACATTATGTATCTATTATATAATTCAACACTATATGTCTCACTAATGAAAATATAGCTTTTAGGGAAGATCAAACTTACCTAGCAAGTTGATTCAAAGATCTAATATACTTCCATTTGTTGAAATATTTGAAGAACTTCCAAGGATTAGCAAGCTTGACTCCAAGATCCAATCTTGATTCCAATGCTAGTAAGCTTCACCCCAAGATCCAATTTTGATTTCTCCTATATGAAATGTTGTAGAGACCTCACAAAGCTTATCTAAACACTTCTCTAAGTTAAACTGATTTCTCTAATACTTGTTTGTATTTAGCTTTCTCAAGCTTTTGCTTTGTATAATTAAAACATTCCTAAAGCTTTTTATTTATAAAAAAAAAATTAGGCAATTTTTAATTAATAAATTAGATAGATTTATGAAAATCCTTCAATTTCATTATCATACTTTAAGGATCTAATCCTTAGTTCTGATTCAGAAATTAAGGAGTCTACTGCGACAAGCTTAATGGATTAAGCACTAAAGTTATCATCACATAATCTTCCAAAGATTATGCTCTACTGTTTGCTTAACTCCGGGCTTAGGCTATGTTATTTTATCAAATAATGTAACTTATTATTTTCCAGGACCATCCTGAAATTTATTCCCATTTGAAAATTAAACCATTTAAATACATTTTCCCTAGGATTATGTATTAAACGTCAATCTTTCAATTTTATCTTGATTTTAATAGTCCAACTATTTAATCAACGATTGTGGTACTATATATTACAATGATTATTATAGTTCAACTATACAATCAAATAAATTTAAATCAATTAACCTCAATTATATTGATTACTATAGTCCAACTATAAAATCAACTATTAATTGAAATTAATTAATTCAAATATATTGATTACTATAATCCATTATATAATCAACTATAATACAGTCCAACTGTTAATTAAAACAACAATTTAAATATTAGTCCAACTAACATTTAATTGACGAATGATATTTGATTTGAGCGCGTATGGCAAGTAATTAAACGAATATTGCAAATTCAATTCTTGCCTCCCACTATTTTTCGGCGAGCCTCTAACCCTCTGTTGAGTACTCGGGAAACCGTTTCCTAGTGGGTTAGGATCCCGTTAAATATCACACAATCTTGACTTTGGCCAACAAATTGTATGATAATTAACTAGGTAGATCTCTAAGATCGATTGGATCCAATCCAATTCCTAGATCCGGTAGGGGGACATCCAAGTCCGAAACATATATCTTATATATGCCAATACATCCAATGTATTACCTAACCAATTTCCTCTGAACCAACTAAGCCTTGGCTTTGGCACAACAAACTTAGTGATCCCAGTTAAGCGCGACCCATTGACCATGGAAAGCTTCGTAATCAATGTCGATGGACAAGAAATGGTCTTGACTTTGGCCAACAACCACAACTTGGACAAGACACTGACATGGAACAAAGCTCTCGTGATTCAAACACATCCTCGACGGACAAAGGCCTTGACTTTGGCCAACAAGCCAATGCCAGTCTTGGATCTTGAGTGATAATCATTCAATGGAAGGAAATACGCTTAATATTTTGCGAAAGTTTTTTCGAGTGCAAATTGGCAACCAATTTATTATCTTTTTTAAGGTCTCATCATCATACACCCTTAAACATGCATTCTAAATACATAATAAAGCGCATATGAAAAATAATAATGATATGCGGATGGATACTTTACACATTGATCCTAGATCAAATCTCTCTATTTCTCTCTCCCGCTAGCACATGTATTTGCTTCTACCCGTCACACTACACTTCTAAAGAAACATCATTTACATTGAGGGGAATAGGTGAGAAGAGAATACAAAGAATAAGGGGGTAATTAGGCTGGACACGCAAGTCCAATTAATAAATTCCAAATTTATTACAACAATTTCTAAAATTGTCCCACCCATCTAATATCCATCCGATATACATTATTCATGCATCGCAACCATGTATTCACACAAGCATGTTATCAATCAATCTAATCAAATTAATTAATCTGATAATTAGTGATCATCCAATGTTCAAACAACGATTTGATTTTGCTCTCGAGTCAAACTCGTTTTGCGAATAAGTACTCAAAGTACAAATTCTCGAATTAAATTAAACTACATAATTAAATCCAATTCAATATGCATTCAATTCTAATTCGCTATTTAATTCCAAATTAAATATCACACTTTATTTACGAACCTATACGATTTCAATTCCAAATTTAATCGTTACGGGTCTCAAAGTCCGATTAACGTCCAACGTCAATTTAATTAAAGTCAAATGGGTTTTTAATTAATTCCTTAAGGCGTGGACTTTTGGTCAACTCGGGTCAAACCGAATAACCAAAATCCAATCAGGGAGTTACCCCATAAGCCTAGAAATCAATCTTGGTCCATTAGGCCCAATTAAACTTTAAAGGTCCATTAAGTCGCATTTGGGCTTTATGGAAGCGGTTTTGGGCCCAATTGGATCCAATCCAATTTGCCTTAACCCAACTTTGTACAACAAAGCCCAATAAGCCCATTTACAACATTTCAAGCCCAATTTCCAAAATTAGCCCAATTAACTAAATTACTAAAATCCAATTTTACAATTTAATTAATCAAAGTGCATTAACATAATTAATCACCCAAATCATTATTTCCAAAACACAAATTATGCTAATTAATCATGCTCATCTACATCAATTAGTGTCCTACACAAATTAATCAAAAATCAAACCCAATTACATGCTCTTATGCGCTCGGCAATTTGGGGATTTTACGTCCGATTCGAATTCAATCCAATTAATTCCACAATCGACATTAAATCATATTCCCGAATGATTTCCAACACATCCAATTGTAAAAAATCAAAAATCCCAAGACATTTTAGGGCATCATATTTTCGGCCATGACCAAAATATTGGGGAAATTTGTCCAAACATAATTTCAACAAATTGATCCATCAATCCTTAATTCAAACACATTTAAGCATACTAATCCATCCAATTTCATTAATCATGCTCAAAATCAAGTTTGCCCAATTTTAAGCCCTAAATAATTTTCATGCTTTTAACCAAGCTCTGATACCATTGTTGGAGATTATCTAGGTCCCAAGGATCATAAATCAAGCATGAACATGTGTGAATACAATCGAGAAGTCGCGGAATACTTACATCGAGCGGTTGAGCGACGCTTTGGGCAACACAAATTCTGTTTTCTGCCTCTTGGACTGCTCGGCAGTAACTGTCACAGCCCACTGCAAATTCGGCCATTGGAGGTCCTCGTCAAGCTCCAAGATTCGTCGAACGATTCCCGGCTCATGGGTGGACTTCCCTATCACCTTCGCATTGATCTCGGAGTGTGCTAGCACTCTTGTTCTTGCCACAAAAACGCACTTTGCTTCCCTTCTTGTTCGGTTTTCTGCCCAGAAAAAACAGAACAAAATGGCCCAAATGGGCGTGAGGAGAAAGGAGAAAAGAGAAAGAGTTTTGGCTCCAAAAATGAAAAGGAGAGAGAGCGATTTGGTTGAGGGATTTTGTGTATCTAATACACAAATCTAATTTCCAAAATTAATTAATTGATTTGGCTTTTCCCAAAACGTCAAGGCAATTAATTCCAACCACCACATCAATCAATCAATCCATCAATCAATCAAATCAGTGACAAGTTGTCACATCACTCAAAGTGACTAATGATTTGACGCTTGATGCGACTAGCGATTTGACGCTTGATTTGACTTGCGTGCCGCACTCGAATTCGAAATGCGAATGCGCTCGCAAATAATCTCGGGCTCAAGTTCGCTAATTCCAAATTAACGAATTTTCCGTTGCGTCGTAATTAAATGATTACGCCTAGCGAAGTCACTATTCATGTCGCTAACGAATTAATTCTAAATTAATTCGCTCGCCCGAATTAAAATCTAATTTTAATTCCGCGTCGAAATCCAATTTCTTTTAATATATCAAATATATTAATTAATCGATTAATTCCAAATTAATCGTAATCTCTCTTTTATTGATATTTTATCAAAGATAAAATATCTCCGCAATTAATCCCAGATTAATTTTCTCTCTCATCTTATTAATCCCATATTAATTAAAGTGCGAGTCATACGTCATCGGTGAATCTTTGGGAAGCGACCCATGAGATCCCCGGATATCTTGGCAGTAAATTCGGCCGTCGGACTATCCGAACACGTAAGTATCTCGTACTACGTTTATACTGAATTACAAGACAATGTTGGCTTCTAGCAAAGCGTCATGCCTCCCCAATTCTCCGGAAATATCCTTACAGGAATAAAGGATCTGTATCAGGCGTAGTATACGTAGTATTGCGTATTTCTGTCCAGTATCGGATGATCACATGCAAGGCCTGGGGCTGGTATAGTGTCTGCCTCGTACGAAGCATATATCAGATGACGAGCAACTAGTCTATTTAATATCGGATAATCATGACCAAGTCATATTATCCCGACGGTTGCAACCTTATATAAAGAACCAGTTCTGTATCCCTGCGCGATCATCAACTCCATATGACTGGAGTGACACTTCCGTCTTGACATCACACCCAACACACTACGATTCTCAATATACCCAGCATTGGCGTACACAGAACCGGTTAAAGCCCTGGACGACCGCAACCAAAGTATATTGATTGTCGCAAGTATTAGCGGTGCAAGGCTCAGGTTAAGACCAAATACACCTACCCTGATTTCGGATTTCCATAGACACATAGTCATACTACCAATGGAATTCCGAGGGGGTCTTATCCAGAGCGAAGCTGTTTCCCGTACCATCGGAGAAACACAACCTCCTATTACACTTGCATGAGTATCCTATACCCAAATATATGAGAACTATGCTGTTGTACCCTCACAACGTGCACAAATATAATACTAGTCTTTTACGCATTCATCGATGTCCAATCTCGATAATGCTCTGACTAGGGATATTTAATGATTTATCCTACGTGGATTGATATTGTCTCATATAATTCTCAATCCAGGAACAAATCACATGGACCTCCTATCATTTATATATCTAGGTGATCTAATCACAAATGATAAGAGTGCAATCTCCTTTGTCACATAGTTGATTTGTACAACAACACCGTGATCTGTACAAATAGTGACGCTATGGGTCATAATTGTCCAACACTTCACTCATATCTTTCATGGAGAAGTTCTTGCAAGGGTAGGCTTTCACAATTTGCATCAATCCTATATCATTTCCTATGATAAGGATGTCATTTACATACAAGACTAGGAAAACTATCATGCTCCCACTCATTTTTTTATAAACATATGGTTCTTCCTCGTTCTTGATGACTCCGGATAATCTAATTATCTCATCAAAATGACGATTCCAACTTCGGGATGCCTGTTTAAGTCCATAAATGGACTTTTGGAGCTTACAAATCAAGTTTGAAGTCCGAAACCCTCTGGTTTTTCCATGAAGATATCCTCTTCAAGGAATCCATTTAGGAAAGCGGTTTTCACATCCATATGTTATATCTCTTAATCGTGATATGCAGCAATGGCTAAAAGAATCCTAATGGATTTTATCATGGCTACTGGAGAAAATGTTTCCTCATAGTCAATGCCACGACGTTGAGTGTAACCTTTCGCTACCAGTCGGGCCTTAACGGTTTCCACCTTTCCATCGGGCCCTCGCTTCCTTTTGTAAACCCATTTACAACCAATAAGTTTAACTCATTCAGGAAGTTCAACTAAGTCCCAGACTTGAATGTCATGCATTAAATCCATTTTAGATTTCATGGCTTCCTGCCATTTTTCCGAATCGATATTCGATATCGCTTCTTTATACATAGTCAGATCTGTTTCCTCCAAGAGGAGAACATCAAGGCTTGTATCAGATGTTAAAAACAGTCTTTCAGGAGGCCTTGATATTCTATTCGACTTACGTAGAACCTGTATTGTAGATCCTGTTAGGGATATGCCCTATACCCAACTTATGGATAGGCTATATGTACATGTATTTGTAATATTTTCACATGGAGTGTTTATCCCATGCTTGGTGTATCACATGGATGCATGAGTTGCTCATGTCCATCGAACTGACCGCCAAAAGTTTTCACATGGAGTGTTTATCCCATGTGTCTGTGAGAACTTTCAAGTATCGATTGTATGACTAGTCCTTAGACTTGAGATCTTTACAATCTTATGTATGGATCAAATGACTTTGACATTCTCATTCCCCGATTCAAAAGATCCGGTCATAAGGGTATGGTTGGGTCATTTATTGAAACACATGAAGTTTGTAAAGATACAACAAAGAATCGCCACTCTCTCGGATAATATTTTCTTATAAGAGTAGTATTCCAATTCGCGGGTTGATATGTGTGATCAGTGCTTGAGACTGTGGCCGCAGCAGAAGAATCATGTGAGATTCTTGGGTTAGCACGATTCATGACACTATCAACATTATACATTTGACTATATGGGTATATACTTTCCATACCCTAGGTCAAACGGTGGGGATACAGTGAGGCGATGGACCGTATCATATGTAAATCACATACATAATGGGTATATATATCTTTCCTTCTCATTTGGGGGCATTGGCATGTTGCTAGATGTTAACCTTGGTCATTGAAATTGAACGACCATCTGATCAGAGGATAATTTATGTTCGATTAAATTATCACGATTCATTTCATGTCCAACTTGAAGGGAACCCAAAAGGTCACACATAACAAAGTCAAAATCAATGGTTAACAGTGCACAGTACAAATTTAACAGCATATATGATTGTTGTATGAATTGTTCATAAATGGTTCAATGTGTTTAAATATTGAACATATCATTTATGAGGTTCCATAATGGCTTAGGGATTGGTGAATGACGATAGGGGCACTTTGGGAATTGGAATAAATAAATAAAACGTGAATAGTAATGTGAATAATAAATATTTTTTAATTTGTTTTTTGTTTTGAATTCCAATTTGGCCCAAACTTTTATTAGAGTTTTATAATCTCATTAAACCACTAAATTAAGATCCAATGGCTAAGATTAAATTAACTTTTTTCCCACATCAGATTCTTAATTAATTTTGTTGTCTTTGGAGCACCTATATAAACCCAAAGAATTCTTCACAAATTTTTGCACCAAACCTTTCATATCTTGGGTTTATATAAGTGAGCAACTCTAAAGTTTAAGAGTAAGCCACTGATTTTTAGGATCCTTAAGTCCAATTGACTGGAGGAACCTCGAGTAAAAGTTTTGAGGTATTTGCCTAGGCTAGCACCAAGGGTAAAATACCCATGCACTCAAGGCGTAGTCTTGCCGTTGAGTTTTGGTTGGCTTTGGTGTGTGCATCTTTGGGGGCCACACACTTGGGTGGATCTTTGGAACGTGGAAGAGCTTGTTGAGTTCGAGAAAAGCTTGTAGATTGGAGGGTGGACTGAAGGAGTCTTCGGTTCAAGTAAGTCTTTTTCTTTCTTTATTTTAATTAGAGTTCTTATGATAGTTAGCATGTTTAGGTTTATGTTCTCTGCATGTTTTATGAGTTTTCATGCTTAGAATATATAGTAACATGTCTAAGCTTGTAGAATAATCAAAACAAATAGGTTTTGGGCAAAGGGATAGCGGCATCATAATTTGATTATTAAATTTTCCACTGCGCACTCGCGGCCGCTTCCCAACAGTGGTATCATAGCGTCGTTTTTGTTTTGATTAGTTTTCTCTCATTTGAACTCGAAATTGGGTGTGTAAAAGCTCGTTGGAAAGCTGACACCCTGAACTTACTTTTAGGCACAAGTTTTGCATGATTTGGTTAAGATTTGAATTATGAAATTACATTTAAAGTTCACGCATCTGTAAAAAAAAACGTGAATAGTAAATTTACTTGATTAAAATAAAATGCAATATCATAATTAAATATTAATCAAAGTTATTTAATGCCTAAAATACTTCCAACATATTAAAACTCATATGCTTATGATTCCATGTATGATTAGAATTGGCATGATTATTTTAGGGTGCAAGCATCTAGAGACTTTCTAAGGAATAGATAGTGTATTGCTTATCCCTTAGCTAAGTAATTATTCCGTGATGAACTTAGAGATTTATTACTTTTAAGGCTAATAAATATAAATCACTTGTTTATAATAAAAGACATTATAAAAGATACAATGGGGTGGGACCAAGGCGTTAATAAAACTTTCCAAACTAAAGTTAATTTAACCAAATGTATTACTAGAGTTAGATATGATTTGGTGTCTTCCTTCACTCACTACCTTTTTATAGCCAAAAGGAAAACTTTGAAGACATCTAGATAATCATTTTCTCAAAGCTTACCTTAAAGCATATTTAAAGTGTTGGACTAATTTGGAGGATCTATTGTTTATTCCTGTCACCAAGGCAATAAGAGCCTAAGAGGTAAGGGTATTTAAGAGAGTTCGCTCCACACTCCCTCTGGGGAATTTTCAATGGAGGAATCCATTTGACAGTTATTACTTAAACTTGCTAAAATCCTCAATAATAATTTAAGTCTAAAATTTGCCTCCCAATGTAAAGTATAGACCCAAATGGCTTAAACCGTATTGGCAGGACTAGGCTTTACCAGACTGACCAAGACCAATTTGTCCCTAAATCGTACTATTGACAATGGTTTGACTTTTCAGAGTCATAAGACGCAGCGACCCTTAGGCGTGGTCTTATAACTTAGTGGCAAAGATTGGGTGTCCACAAGGACTAGCATAAGCTATGACATGTTTGATTGCCCAACCCAATGATCAAGGAATTGTGATTTATATCATAAATTGGTTGGGAACCTACCTAATTATCATATTTTATAACGATCGGCCCTAGTCGGAGTTATGAAATGATGATAATGGGATCCTTGCCGATAAGAAATCCATCATATTGGGGTTGATGTGATTTCCTTAAAATTTTAAAACAATTGAGTGTGAACAATTCTTAATATTAAAAGCCCTGTTATTATGAAGTATTAATGAAAACATATTCCTAATTTTAACATTCTCTCTTAACATGTGGGTTAAAATATTTCACAAACATTCAAATGGCAAAACAGTATCACTTCGTTCCATCCTTGATGAGCATAAGCTCAAAGAGGACAACTACAATGACTGGTTTAGAAACCTTAAAATTGTCTTACGACAAGAAAATATTTTCTATGTTCTTGAAAGACCATTTCCCCCTGAACCCGCAGAAGATGTTGACCAAAATACATTTGATGCTTGGAAGAAACACGTCAATGATGATGAGCAAGTAGTTTGCATAATGCTTGGCTCTATGTCGGACGAACTTCAGAAAGCTCACAAAGATATGGATGCTCAAACCATCATCTTTCACTTGAAGGAGTTGTATGCAACTTCCGTTCATACCGTGAGATTCCAAGTGTCATGTGTCTTATTCCAAACAATGTATAAGGAATGATCTATTAGTGGACATGTGTTTAAGATGATTGGCCACATTGAAAAATTGGCCAACCTCGGGTTCATCATGGATCATGAGATAAGTCACAATCTAATTCTTCAGTCCTTACCAAAAGACTTCTCTAACTTTATTATGCAGTTTCATCTATCTAAAAAAGAAGCTACTTTAGCACAATTTCACAATCTGATAAAGCAAGCAGAGAAGGACTTGAAACCGGAGCTTAAAACCTCCGTCATGCTTACGGGTACGGACTTAAAGCCATGAGGCCCAAAGAAAATTAAGGGCAAGGCCAAGGCTCCAGATCACCTAAAGCCCAATGGTAAGGTGAAGAAGAAAAAAGGAAATGTGAAATGTTTCTTTTGTGGAAAGAAGAGTCATTGGAAGAAAGACTGCAGATCCTTGAAAGCTAGGGAAGCCCAAGAGGCCAAGAAGCCCAATGTTTCAGGTATGTTGTATATGATTGAACTATATTCTCAAAACTTTGAACCTTCTACTTGGGTGGATTGACACCGGTTGTGGGACTCACTTGTGTAACAATGTGCAGGGCCTGAGAAACAGTAGGAGACTCTGTCATGGGGAGGTTGACTTACGCATGGGTAATGGAGCAAAACTGGTTGCAATATGCGTGGGGACTTATTCATTAGTTTTGCCGAATGGTTTTAGTTTTATACTTAGAAGATTGTATTTATGTGCCTTCTCTAGTAAAGAACATCATTTCAATTTCTTCTTTATGTAATAAAGGCTTTTCATGCGCCTTAATAAGTTTTAATGATGTTCTATTTATTTCAATGAAATAAAATATGGAGATGGTATTTTGAATAATGGTATCTATGTCTTACAAACTAACAAAACTAACAAAGAATGTTCAACCTATAATATATACATTAACATATTACTCGAATAATCTCAATGAATCTTACTTCTATGACACAGCGCTTAGATCATATCAATGAAACAGATTAACTAAGCTACATAAGGATGGGTATTTCAGACCCTTCAAATATGAAGCTTATGGAACTTGTGAGTCTTGTTTACTTGGTAAATGACCAAATTACCCTTCAAAGGTAAATGACAGCATGCAGCGGAGACATTAGAACCCATACACTCTGATGTATGCGGACCAATGTCAGTCACCACTAGAGGTGGATTCTCCTACTTCCATTACCTTTATCGATGATCACTCGCGATATGGGTATGTGTACCTTATGCGGTACAAATCTGAAGCCTTTGAGAAATTCAAAGACTTCAAAGCTGAAGTAGAAAACCAGCTTATAAAAGTATTAAGTCACTAAGGTTTGACCGAGGTGGTGAATACTTAAGCGATGAATTTTAAGATTACTTGAGAGAAAATGACATTGTTTCCCAGTGGACTCCTCCGGGAACTCCACAACATAATGGGGTCTCTGAAATGAGAAATCGGACATTATTAGATATGGTCCGATCAATGATGCTAGGAACGGATCTACCTCTTTCATTTTGGGGTATTGCTTTAGAAACTGCAACACTACTAATAAATCAAGTTCATTCCAAGACTGTTAGTCAAACACCATATGAGTTATGGTCTGGGAAACGTCTCAGTCTTAGTTATCTAAAAGTTTGGGGATGTGACGCATATGTTAAGCTCACACAACTGAAAAATTGGATGATAGGGCAGTTAAATGTAATTTTGTAGGATATGCCTTGAACTCAAGAGCATACGTGTTCTACGTCCCAAATGAACAAAGAACATTTGTCTCACGAAATGCTAAATTTCTAGAGAATGAATTCCTTCTCAAGAAATATAGTGGGAGTAGACTTGACCTCGATGAGGTATGAGAAGAACAAACTAACATAGAACTAAACCCCAGCCCGGCCCCTCAAAAGGGCAGCGACGGAACAACCACAAGGTTATGACTTAGAAGGTCTGGTAGGGAAAGATGAGCCTGAAAGATATGGTTTCCATATTGATGAGGAACATGATCAGGTCATTGATAATGAATGACGATCCCACCAGTTATGAAAGTAATGCATGACATTGATTGGCTTGAGGCCATGAAATTCGAAATAGACTCTATGTATCAGAATCAAGTCTGGGACTTGGTGGATGCACCTGAAGGGATAAAACCCATAGGCTGCAAGTGGATTTACAAGCGTAAAGTTGATGCATAAGGCAACATCCAAACCTATAAGGCTAGGTGGTGGCGAAAGGTTATAGACAAATCCAAGGAATTGACTATGACGAAACCTTCTCGCCTGTTGCAATGATAAAGTCCATTCGAATTTTACTGGCACTAGCTGCACACTTTGATTATGAGATTTGGCAGATGGATGTCAAAACAGCTTTCCTTAATGGGAACCTCGTAGAGGAAGTCTATATGACACAACTTGAGGGGTTTGCATCTAAGGATGATCATAATAAAGTATGCACAAGCTTAAACGATCCATTTATGGACTCAAGCAAGCCTCCAGAAGTTGGAATATACGATTTGATGAGACAATCAAAGAATTTGACTTCATCAAAAATGTAGACGAGCCTTGTGTTTACAGGAAAAGTAGTGGGAGTGCTGTTATATTTCTTGTATTATATGTCGATGACATATTAATCATCGGGAATGATATTCCCATGATGCAAGCCACCAAGCAATGGTTATCTCAGAATTTCTCCATGAAAGATTTGGAGAAGCAGCCTACATCCTCGGCATTAAGATCTACCGTAATAGATCTAAGAGGTTGTTAGGACTTTCTCAATCTACGTACATAGATAAAGTTTTGAAAAGATTCAAAATGGAAGATTCCAAAAGAGGTAATTTACCTACTTGTCATGGAATCAAATTATCTAAGGAGCAATGTCCACATACTCCTTTAGATAGAGAGCGTATGAGTAGGATCCATTATGCTTCAGCAATAGGATCGATCATGTACGCCATGCTATGTACAAGACCTGATGTCTCTTATGCTCTTAGCATAACGAGCAGGTATCAGGCAAATCCTGTTGAGCAACACTGGGCAGCTGTCAAAAAAAATCCTCAAGTATCTGAGAAGAACTAAGGATGTGTTTTTGACATAGGAGATTGTTCTGAGATGAAAGTCATTGGTTACTGTGATGCGAGCTTTCAGACCGATAAGGATGACAACAGATTGCAAAAAGGATATATGTTTACTTTGAATGGCGGAGCTGTCAGTTGGAAAAGCTCAAAGCAGTCAACTACAGCGGACTCCACCTCTGAAGCCGAGTATATTGCAGCATCTGAGGCAGCTAAAGAAGCTGTCTGGATAAAGAATTTCATCACGAAGCTGGAAGTGCTTCCCGCGATAAAGAATGGCGTCACGATGTACTGTGACAACACAGGCGCCATTGCTCAATCAAAGGAACCAAGGTCCCACCAGAAATCCAAGCATGTACTCAGGCGATTTCATCTCATCAGGGAGATTGTGAGAGAAAGAAGTTATTATAGAGAAAATACCCACAGAAGATAATCTTGCAGATTCTCTGACTAAAGGGCTGACTCAACAAAAGCATGATAGGCACAGTCCAGAGATTCATACTAGTTGGCTATAGTGCAAGTGGGAGATTGTTAGGGATATGCCCTATACCCAACTTGTGGATGGGCTATATGTACATGTATTTGTAATATTTTCATTAATTAATAAAATGGCAATCTTTATTATACGTGTCTTACATAACTTATATATGATCATCAACACTGTAATAAAGCCTTGGGAGTAATAAGATATGGCTTCCACGCCTCATGAGAATCATTACTCTTAAACGTTCCTAGTCATAGTTTTGTGAATAATCTGGGCGTTCAAAAGCGAGAGACTAGCATGATGATATGATCCACCCTTAAGTGGGGTAGCCGATCTCATAGGCTACTAGCGAGATCTGTCCGCTTGGTGTATCACATGGATGCATGAGTTGCTCGTGTCCATCGAACTGACCGCCGAAAGTTTTCACATGGAGTGTTTATCCCATGTGTCTGTGAGAACTTTCATGTATCGATTGTATAACTAATCCTTAGACTTGAGGTCTTTACAATCTTATGTGTGGATCAAATGACATTGACATTCTCCTTCCGGTTCAAAAGATCTGGTCATAAGGGTATGATTGGGTCATTTGTTGAAACACATGAAGTTTGTTAAGATACAACAGAGAATCGCCACTCTCTCGGATAATATTTTCTTATAAGATTAGTATTCCAGTTCGCGGGTTGATATGTGTGATCAGTGCTTGAGACTGTGGCCGCAGCGGAAGAATTATGTGAGATTCTTGGGTTATCACGATTCATTACACTATCAACATCATACCTTTGACTATATGGGTAGTCACTTTCCATACCCTAGGTCAAACGGTGGGGATAAAGTTAGGAGAGTGACCGTATCATATGTAAATCGCATACATAATTGGTATATATATATTTCCTTCTCATTTAGGGGCCTTGGCATGTTGCTAGATGTCAACCTTGGTCATTGAAATCGAACGACCATCTGATTGGAGGATAATTTATGTTCGATTAAATTATCACGATTCATTTCATGTCCAACTTGAGGGGAACCCAAAAGGTCACACACAACAAAGTCGAAATCAATGGTTAACAGTGCACAGTACAAATTTAACAGCATATATGATTGCTGTAGGAATTGTTCATAAATGGTTCAATGTGTTTAATTATTGAACATATCATTTATGAGGTTCCATAGTGGCTTAGGGATTGGTGAATGACGATATGGACACTTTGGGAATTGGAATAAATATAAAAAAAAAATGTGAATAGTAACATGAATAGTAAATTTTTTTAATTTGTTATTTTTTTTTGAATTCCAATTCGGCCCAAACTCTTATTAGGGTTTTAAATCTCATTAAACCACTAAATTAAGATCCAATGGCTAAGATTAAATTAGCTTTTATCCCACATCAGATTCTTAATTAATTTTGTTGTCTTTGGAGCACCTATATAAACCCAAAGAATTCTTCACAAATTTTTGCACCAAACCTTTCATATCTTGGGTTTATATAAGTGAGAACTCTAAAGTTTAAGAGTAAGCCACTGATTTTGAGGATCCTTAAGTCTAATTGACTAGAGGAACCTCGAGTTAAAAGTTTTGAGGTATTTGCCTAGGCTAGCACCAAGGGCAAAATACCTGTGCACTCAAGGCGTAGTCTTGCCGTTGAGTTTTGGCTTTGGTGTGTGCATATTTGGAGGCCACACACTTGGGTGGCTCTTTGGAACGTGGAAGATCTTGCTGAGTTTCGAGAAACTTGTAGATTGGAGGGAGGACTGGAAGGAGTCTTCGTTTCAAGTAAGTCTTTTTCTTTCTTTATTTTAATTAGAGTTCTTATGATAGTTAGCATGTTTAGGTTTATTGTTCTCTGCATGTTTTATGAGTTTTGGATGCTTAGAATATATATTAACATGCCTAGGCTTGTAGAATAATCAAAACAAATGGGTTTTGGACAAAGGGATAGCGACATTATAATTTGATTTTTAAATTTTCCGCCGCTGCGCACGCTCGCGGCCGCTTCCCAACAGATCCTTCACCTATTTAGATCTCTGGTTCTATCTCAGGTTCCTTACTGTTGGGATCAAACTCATCAAGTTCATCTTTCTACAACTCCATTATTTCTCAAAAATTCATTTTCAAGGAAAGTGGCAAAGCGAACAACAAATACATTTCGTTGCTCAGAATCATATAATTGATATCCCAAAGAGTTTTCAGGATATCCAATGATCCTATATTTATACCCTCTGGGTGTTATTTTATCCCACTGCGCGATTCTAACGTATGCAGGACAACCCCAATCTTTAAAGTAAATATCTAAGACTTGATTTCTAACGAAATCATATCTGATAGAGATTTGTAGAAATAACTTTGGATGGAACCATACTAAGTATGTGGGCAGGGGTTAGTAAACCATAACCCCAAAGGTAAAAATGAAGATCTGTATACTCATCATGGATCACACCATATCTAATAAAATATGATTCTACGCTCAGACACTCCATTGTGTTGAGGTGTTCCTGGTGGGCTATATTGGGCGAGAATTCTATTCTCCCTTAAATAACTTCTGAATTCTTCACTCATGTATTTACCACCTCGATTTGATCTAAGGCACTTTATGAATTTATTTACTGGTTTTTTTTTTCTACTTCTTCATTTCAGAATATTTTGAACTTGTCAAATATTTCCAACTTATGTTTCATCAGATAGACATCTCCATATTTAGACTTATCATCCGTGAAAGTCACGAAGTATGTTGAACCATCATGAGCAGCATGATTTAATAGAGCACACACATCATTGTGTATTAGTTCCAATAAATCTCCAGCACGGTGTCCAACACCTAGAAATGAGGCCTTTTTCATCTTTCCTTAGATACATGACTCACAAATCGGATAAGGATCTAAGGTAAGATTTTCAATCAAACCATCCTTTACCAATTTGGATATATGTCTAACACCTATGTGGCCCAATCTTTCAGTATTATTAGTTCAGATTTTCTACTTGTATTTTCCTCTACATTAAAGACATTTCTATATGTTTCCAAAACACAATGACCGTTTGAAAAACAACATTCACTTTCAATAAATTAGCTTTTCATATATCATATAAACATAAAGTTTCATCTTTAATGTTTATTTTATCATCATTCTTTATCTAATATTGGCAGTGATATTAATTTTTCTGATAAGTGAGGGTACATAATAACAGTCTGTAAATTTAATAATTTACAACCATTGAGGAGATCTAAAACAAACTGTTTTTATGGCTTTAATATCCAATGTCTCGCCATTGCCAACTCTAAGTTGGAACTCTCTTTTATTCAGCTTCTTTTTACCCTCATTAACTGCAAGGAGTTGCAAATATGAGTAGGACTGCCAATATCTAACCACCCATCCACTATTTGCAATCTCTAGGCTAATGAGATGTCAATAATTGGAAAAAATATAAAGCGTACCTGAGGGTACTGCTTTTCTTATCATATCTGGACAGTCCTTCTTTCCAGTGTCTAGACTTCTTTCTTCTTGTAATGTACACATTGATCACGAGATATTTGCGGTTTTACGCCTTCGCGTTTCTTGGAGTTCTTCTTTGCAATCTTCTTCTTCCCCATCTTTACTTTCTTTGATTTCCCAGAAGTCTTCGAAGAGCCAGCTCCACTATGGAGGTACAAAATAGGGATGTCTTTTCTAATATCATGCTCCGCCGTTCGTAATATGTTGAAGTTCTTCATAGATGGTTTGCATCGAGTACATATGGAAGTTTAACACAAAGCCAACATAAGATTCTGACAAAGAAGACAAAATCAAATTACAGCCCAGACGTTCATCAATCATAATGCCTTGTCGTTCTAGATATCGGATCTGGTCGATCATGTTCAAAACATGAATGCTGACAGCTCATCCATCTTTGAGTTCAGCATGGAATAATTCCTTAGACCTCCGATAAATTTTGATCTCTTGATTTGCTTCGAACAACTCTTTAAGTATTCACATAATGCTCTAAGCATCCGGTACATTTAGTACTGTCTCTGTCTCAACAGCAAATCGGAAACTATCGATCCCAAGATGTAGGATTTCACCCTTAGGTTATCATCCTTCCATCTATTAAAAGTTTCTCGCTCTTCTGGAGTGGAGTCAGGATCGATTTCAATAGGTAGTTGATTGACAATGACATAAGTCAACTTTTCAACTCGTAGACAAGACGTATGTTCATTTCCCAATCGAAATAGTTCTCGGCTCCTTTAAGCTTATTGGTAGCCAAAAGTCTCATCATAGATTAGTGGCAGCCATCTACAAGATAATATTTTAAAATAGTAGTATAATATTTTTCATTTCAAAAATAATAACACTAATTGATTATAGAATTTTAAAATCTTTTAGTGCCCCCTCCCATCTTATTTTACGTATATTTCGTATTCGTAATCTCCCTTAACGGAAAAAATAGAAATTTGACTATCAAAATTTCAAAGGGAGAAGTGGATCCCATGACATTTACTCAACAGCTCCAATCACAATTAATAACGGTTTGGCCTTTATAAACTCATTAGGTAGACCTCCAAGGTCAATCACATTCATATAACTCCTAGTTGGTCCTGAACTGTTTCTTATCCTCACACTAATAATGATATTGGATTAAGACGTGTTCTAGGTGTATATTTGTCATTGTGCACTAATGAGCTTCGTATGTACACCCTCACACTAATGACGATATTGGGCGACTACGTTAACCCATCACGCTACATCTAATATTTTACCGGAGCGACCTAAGTTCCGAGCACTTATACCATCACACTAATGACGATATTGGATATAAGTACTAAGAACTCATTCATCTCCGTATTGACAAGACAGACCTTCTAGTAATGCTCCAACATTACTAATATTATTACTTAAATAAAGTAATCACCTAATTACATGAGATTTATGACAATCAAGTCATTAATTTAATTAGGTCAAAATTTTAATTTAAAACATGCAATATATATCCAATATGACTTATGCATAATTAAATTAAAATTACTATGGCATAGATTCAAAAAAAACATGAGTGTATAGGAAAACACCGGGGCTGAATCAGAGTCCAGAAGCTCAAAAACGAGAGAAAATAAAATCAGCGCACTGTATGCGCACTACGCGCTGAAGGTGACATATTTTTATTTTTTATTTTTTTAATTTGTTTATTTCATTTCCTTCAGCTCTCTTTGCAGAGAGCTGAAGGAATTAAGGTCTATTACCCTAATTTCTTTGGGTCTTCCCTAAACACTTCAAAAATACCCAAAATTATTTTTTAACATCAAAACCAACCTCAACACATATAATAGAATAAAAATCAAGTTTTTCAAAATATAAAATATTTTTACAAAAATATAAATGTATTCTAAATACGCACTTGCATAAATTTTGAATCCAAAACACAAACCAAATTAGAATCACACAATGAAGTGACTCGTGAACAATTCTAGGTCGCCCAAACGTATTCAAATGATTCTATAATGGTATCCATACCTCTAAGCTTTAATATAGAGTTCCAAACTCTAATTTTATGTTTATGTCTAACATAAATATTTTGACCCAATTACAAGTATATTGTGTTTATACTTCCAAATCATCTTAACACAATTAATTAGCCTAATTTCAACATTATGTATCTAATACATAATTCAACACTATATGTATCACTAATGAAAAATATAGCTTTTAGAGAATATCAAACTTACCTAGCAAGGTTGATTCAAAGATCCAATCTACTTCTCTTTGTTGAAATGTTTAGAGAACTTTCAAGGAATAGCAAGCTGGACTCCTAGATCCAATCTTGATTCCAATGCTAGCAAGCTTCACCCCAAGATCCAATCTTGATTTCTCCTATATGAAATATTTATAAAGACCTCACAAAACTTCTCTAAACACTTCTCTAACTTAGGCTGATTTCTCTAATACTTGTTTCTATTTAGATTTCTCAAGCTTTTGGTTTGCATAATTAAAACATCCCTAAAACTTGTTATTTATAACAAAACTTAGGTAATTTTTCATTAATAAAAGTTGTAATCAACTTTTATGTGGGCTTAATCAAATTTGTCCAAATATGTATAATTATGTGTGATTTTAAAACATTTAATGAAATACTATATTCCATTACAAGTGTATAGGAAACAATCGGGGCTGAATCGGAGTCCGGAAGCTCAAGAACGAGATAAAACAAAATCAACATGTGACGTAGTCGCTACAGTGCGCACGCGTAATGTGCGCTACAGTGCGTGCACGCACCGTACTTGCACTGCGCGCTGAAGCTGACATATATATATATTTTTTAATTTGTTTATTTCATTTCCTTCAGCTCTCTTTCCAGAGAGATAAATGAATTATGGTATATCACTCTAATTTCTTCCAATATTTCCTAAACACATCCAAAATTAATTTTTAACAACAAAATCAACATCAACCCATGTTATAGAACAAAAATCAAATTTCTTAAAATATCAGATATTTTTACAAAAATATAAATTTATTTTAAATACGCACTTGCTTAAATTTTGAATCCAAAACATAAACCAAATTAGAATCCCACAATGAAGTGACTCGTGAACAATTTTAGGTCACCCAAATGTGGTCAAGTGATTCTAAAATGGTAGCCATACCTCTAAGCTTTAATCTAGAGTTTCAAACTATAATTTTATGTTTACGTCTAAAATAAATATTTTGACCCAATAACAAGCATATTATGTTTATACTTCCAAAAGAATCATAACACAATTAATTAGCCTAATTTCAACATTATGTATCTAATACATAATTCAACACTATATGGCTCACTAATGAAAAATTTGGCTTTTAGAGAAGATCAAACTTACCTAGCAAGTTTGATTCAAAGATCTAATATACTTCCCTTTGTTAAAATATTTGGAGAACTTCCAAGGATTAGCAAGCTTGACTCAAAGATCCAATCTTGATTCCAATGCTAGTAAGCTTCACCCCAAGATCCAATCTTGATTTCTCTTATATGAAATATTGTAGAGACCTCACAAAGATTCTCTAAACATTTCTCTAACTTAGGCTGATTTCTCTAATACTTGTTTGTATTTAGCTTTCTCAAGCGTTTGCTTTGCAGAATTATAACATTCTAAAGCTTGTTATTTATAAAAAAACTAAGGCAATTTTTAATTAATAAAAGTTGTAATCAACTTTTATGTGGGATTAATCTGATTTGTCCAAATATGTATAATTAGGTGTGACTAATTCCCATTGTCTACCACTTTGATTTAATCCAATTAAATCAAGAAAATGATTAGGAAATGGATTAGTTAAATATTTTCCACTTTGATTTAATCAAATTAAATCAAGCCAAAACCACCTATTATTACTTATAATTACCATAATATCCTCAAATGGTAGAGATAATTATGATTTTACAATCAAGCCCTTGTGTAATTTTTGAATTAATCCAATTAGGTCAAAGTAAATAATCAATTTTATCTGATAACACTTGATTATCTTAGTTGATAATTATAATATAGAATATTATCTTTTATCAACATTAATTGGCTACCCAAGTGCTCAACGAGTACACTTCATATTGGACTCTCTAAGTTTAGACATGTTCGTCATATAAGCCTAGCTAATATGTACGCAATTCGACCACCTCAGAATTCGCGAAGAACACGAACGACCTTTCTAAACTATACAATTCGAGGTCATCACATATGTTTAACAATCTCTTCGTCTAGGCTATCCGAGTTGTGCTCAGGAAACATAGAATATACCGTCAAGTTTTCGAGACGCACATCTCATGTCGACATGTCCACGATTCTTCATAACTGATGCAATCCACCCTAGGTGATCGACTCTGGCCAAAGCTTTAAGAATCTTGACTTTACTCACATGGGTACCTAAACCCCTTATGGTATACATACAGGCCGACAAATCCTATCTTGCTTCGCACTTGATTACTGAGTGTATCGGTCTACACCCAATGAACATCTAGAGGCCAGACCATGAAAGGTTTCTAACATACATGGCGTCAAAGTGTGGAAGATCTCACACAAAATCAATGATATCCTATAGTCAAATGATTACATGTGCTACTCGACTCGAGGAGATTCCTATTGACGGTGGTGTGTACTTCCAACAATTAGGAATCACATGTGAGTCATTCAGTATTCGGTCCAACCAATACTCACATGTCTATACGAGCTTCCAAAGCTTATATTACATCGGGCTAAACCATTGGAACTCAAATCCCAATATACGACATGTGTATGTCTTATAGGTTATAGAAATTCGACCGTATTCCAAAACCAACTACTATGAATATTTACTTTAAGAATAGTTTATAATAGTAATACTTATCCCAATGTCAGACCACCTAGTGTCCAGTATTACTACAAGACTATTCTAAGGTCAATGTAATACTTAGCATAACTATACATCAATCTAATACGGATAATGACAATACCATTAATAAGGTCTGAAATGAAAACGTAGTTATTTTTTTAAATAAATAATGAAATATAAAATTCGAATTGGCGCTCCAAGCACCAACTCAAACACATGACATGTGCAACGAACATGAAAAAATCGACCTCTAAATTTGGTTGGCATATTTCTTTTAAATCTCTAAGTGATGTAATATTTACAGATTCATTGTCAAAACCAATTATTAAAATTTTACCGAATAAACCATATTCACCAAAATTACTTTAATCATTCTATAAATATTTTGTGCAATATGATGCTCATCAAAAATTCTAAATGCAATAAGTCATTTTTCCATATTCAATGATGCATCAATTCGATGACAAATCACACCCATGCATGAGTGTGTTTGTCAATGGTTAATCCAAATATCGGAACAAATAGAAAGATGACCTTTAATTTTTTAAATATTTCATTTAAAATAATTTTATCATCCTTGTATAATTTCAAAATTTGTCGCTTTGTTTTATTTCTAGGCATTTTACAGACAGCAAAATTTAAAGCATTTCAAACATAATTAGTAAATTAATTTTTTTCACCAAAACATAAAGGGATGTGTTATACAAGTAATTTTAGTAATTTCTTCTCTATCTTTAACATCTAAATATTTAAATAAATATAAATAACTTGTACCTCTACTAGAGGAGGCTTACCTGCCCATTTGAGTTTGTGTTGTATCAAGTCCAATTTTAGCGGTATGATGACTATCCAAGTGCTTATTCATATTGCCATAGCCGCCAGTAAATTTGTAAGATACACCACAATAGTTGCATATTGCTCTTGGACCTTCATTTTCGGCCTCGACCAAATGAAATAAATTTTAATAATATCAAAAGATCGAGACTTAATTTCTATTCTGTGTATCGATACTTTGGCCACTCTCTTGAGTTGTCACATTGGACATAGTGTTCTCAGATGAGCTTGCCAATTTTTGTTAATATTGAAGAATTGTAAAATTAAATCAATAGGAGAAATTGAAGATGAGAGAATTGAGAATGAGAGAATTAAAGAAATTGAGAGAATAGAGAATTGGTGTGTTGAAAAAATGAAGTATATGATTTTTTTTTGTGAAACCTAAATTGTCTCTAAAACTAGCCATTTTATTAATTTTATTAAGGATAATTTAGTGTTTAAATTTTACAAAAAAAATAAAAATTAAGGCAGCATGGAGCCGTTACTCTCTGCTGCCTGAGGCCCGACGATTCCAATTGGAACCGCACGAATCCGGTTCAAACCGTTAGAACCGTCCGGTTCTATTCAGTTTAGCTAGGGTAGAACCTTAAATTAATCAAACAAATCTGGTTTCGATTTCTATTTCGGAATCGAAATCAATTGGAATCAGAATCGGCCGGTTCCGGTTTTGGAACCGAAATTGGTTGGAAACGAAACCGAACAGTTCCTACCAATTCAATTTCGATTTCTAACTGGAACCATGGCCGGGTTTAAGGGAGGGTGATACAATACAAAAAATAAGCCTCTAGGGTCTTACAACAAGCCCAGTACAAATCTCTCAGATGATCGGGTGCTGACATTGATGAGTGGTATTTATATCACTATTTCCCACTCATTTGACCTAATATTTTGTATAGTTTCTTGAGTTTTGTGAACGTTTTGATATGTTTTGTGTTATTTGTAGATAAATAAAGTTTGGAAAGCATTGGAGGCAATTTGGGGCAAAAACGGACAAAAATACGTCAACAGGGATATTTTGGTCTTAAGTGCGTCGCGACGCCAAACCTTCCGCGTCGCGACGTCTAAAATGCGCCGAACAGTGCTAACGTGCGCCGGGTCCACAAATCAGAATCTGAGAAAAGTTTGACTTTGCTAAAATGCGTCGTGCCACGTGTCACCATCACAGCCGATCTGCTAACATGCGCCGTGCCACGTGTCAGCATCCTACGGTGCCGACAGTCATCATCGCCACGTGTTCCACGTGTCATTCCATGTCATCAGCCACGTCAGCAAGTCAACAAGTCAACATTGCCACCTCACTGCCACGTCATCATCAGCCAATCAGGAAGTGACACGTGTCGCAATTCTACGGTGCCGACAGTCTCTTTCGCCAAGTCGTCGCCAAGTCACCGCCACGTCATCGCCACGTCAGCATCAATAATTGAGTATCTAATCCTTATCTGACACGTGGCGGATAAGAATCTCAGTGACCAATCAGAAGCCGCCACGTGTCACAATAATTGAAGCCCAACCACTCTGCCACGTGTCACCTTATCAGCTTATCCAGAATCTTCAAACCAGCGAACCAGAGCGTGCCACGTCGACAAATCTGGCGTCGCGACGCTGAGGACCTGGCGTCGCGATGCGGGATCCTACCGAGGCCTATAAATTGAGCTCGAGATTTCAGAATTCAGGGCACCTTCCTCTCTCTTCAATTCTTTCTAAAGAGAGAGTTTCTCTCTCTAGATTCTTTAGTTTTTAGTTTTTTTTTTATTTTTAGTTTTTAGTTTTGTAAATAATTTTAATTACGTTTTGTAATAATAGTAATTTAATTTTTACTTTTTACTTTTTGCAGTTTTTACTATTTACCATGAGGAGGTAACTTCTCCAGCAAGGGTGAAAGGTAATTCTTTTACTGTTACTATTTAGATTAATCTCCCTTAAAAATAATATATTCACTATTTAAAATATTGACTTAAAAAGGATACCGCCAGATTGGTCGGTTGGCAATTCATTTTAATCTGGTTTAAACCTGACTAATAAAGGATACCGCCAGATTGGTCGGTTGGTAATTTAATTTTGGTTCCGCCTTTATGGCTGGTTGGACTTAATTTGACTTAATCAGGTTACCGCCTATATGGCTGGTTGGAGAAAGAATCACAAGTTTATATATTATTTTATAGGAGATATCTAAATTAGTAGTAGTAAAAGTAATTCCTTTTACCTTAGCATTTTATTTTATTTTATTTTAAATTTTACTTTATGTCTTTTACTTTTCGGTATTTTTACTTATGTCTTTTACTTTTAAGTGTGTTACTAGCCCTAGTCATGTGTTAGTTATCTGAGGTTGTGATGAATTCTAATATCACCGGTTTATAAGGGGTTATTTTATAGTTTGGGTAATTTAAAGGTTTACTTATTAAGTCTTAAGCTTAATGCTTCTTGTTGTCTGATCACCAATAAGATTGATGTGGTAAATCTAAAATGAACTAGACATAGGGATTTTAGGTTTCAGCCTTAGACTTAATAGCTCACGATCTTCATTGAGGATATATAACCCTTTAATATATTTCCTTACAGGATATGAATATACCTGTCGGGCGGGGGTAGCCATAATTGGAACTTAAACTTAATGAATCCATATAATTTGGTTGACATAGACATATGGTTCAATTGGGTTAAACTGGGTATTTGCGTCTGACCATCGACAGAGGCTTTTGCATAATTTAGTGTCCCAGGTTAGTAACTGATTTATTACACAAACATAAAATAACCACATCATCTTTTAAATGATATTAGAATGATTCACGACCCTAGATCTTTGTGTCTTTTGTTATTTTCCTTAGTATTTTCTTTTGTCTTTTTATTTATTTATTTTGTAAAACCACATTCAACCAATCAAACAATCATTCTCTTCTCCATTTAATTAGATATTTGTAAATAAATAGATTCAACAATTAATAACAACAGTAGGAATTAAGTCCTCGTGGGATCGATATTTTTATACTACTTGAACGATACGTGCGCTTGCGTTATACGTGTGTGTTTACGCCGGTCAGACATGCTTTCTCTCTCTCTATCACTAACTCTTCAACTCTCAACTTCTCTCTAAAAATTATGAGATACAGAATTAGCCAGCCAACCCTTTAATCTGAGACATTTATCCATTTATATAAGCTCTCAAATCTCGGAGTCGCGACGTAGAGGATTGGGAGTCAAGATACCTAAATCTACGAGAGCAATGTGTGAGAGTTCAACGTTCCGGTGTCGCGACACCCATATTTTTGATGCTCATTATCGCGACGTTGGAAGGTCAGTGTCGCAACGCTAACCTAGGCAGTGAGCAATTTCAACCTTCAAAACAATCCTAAACACTTTCATTTTTCTCCTATCATTTCAATACAACTTAAAACCAATTTTAACATCAAAATCAACCACAACACATGTTATATAACTAACATACATGTATTCTAAATACATATATGTATTTGTTTGAATCAAAATACAAACCAATTTAGAATCCCACAATGAAATGACTTATAACCAATTCAAGGTCACTCAAAGGTGGTTAAGTTATTCTAGAATGATAGCCAGATCTCTAAGCTTTAATCTAGAGTTTCAAAC
Organism: Zanthoxylum bungeanum; assembly: GCA_019454045.1. Lineage (NCBI taxonomy): Eukaryota > Viridiplantae > Streptophyta > Magnoliopsida > Sapindales > Rutaceae > Zanthoxylum > Zanthoxylum bungeanum. The sequence continues at coordinate 39,456 of SKCR01045373.1, forward strand.
TCTTATTAATTGTTCCATGTCCAACATGAACATCTTTGACCTAATTATAAACATATTGTGTTTATACTTCCAAAGCATCATAACACAATCCATTAGCCTTATTTCAACTTTAAACTAATGTAATTATGCATCCAATACATAATTCATCATTATATGTCTTACTAATGAAAACTCACTAATGAAGAACATAGCTTAAGAGAAGTTCAAACTTATCTAGTAAGGTTGATGCAAAGATCAAATCTCATTCTCGTTGTTGAAATGGTTGGAGAACTTTCAAAGTTTGCAAGCTTGACTCCAAGATCTAATCTTGATTTCAATGCTAGCAAGCTTCACTCCAAGATCCAATCTTGATTTCTCTTAGATGAAATGTTGTAGAGATCTTCCAAAGCTTCTTTAAACACTTCTCTAACTTAGGCTAATTTCTCCAAGAATTACTTATATTTAGCTTTCACAAGTTTAATTAAAATCTTGCTCAAGCTTTCCATTTATAGCAAAACTTAGAAAATTTTTAATTAATAAAAGTTTTAATAAACTTTTATTTGGGCTTAATCTAATTTGTCCAAATATGTATAATTAGGTGTGACTAATCACCTTTATCTACCATTTTGATTTAATCCAATTAAAACAAGACAAATTATAATTAATGGATTAGTTACATGTGTAATTATTGAATGAATCCAATTAGGTCAAAGTAAATAATCAATGTTATTCAATAACACTCAATTATCTTAGTTGATAATTATAATATCGAATATTATCTATTATCAAAATTAATCGGCTACCCAAGTGCTCAACGAGTATACTTCATATTGGAACTCTATAAGTTCATACATGTTCTTCATATAAGCCTAGCTAATATGTAAGTAATTCGACCACCTCCAAATTCGCGAAGAACACAGGCGACCTTTCTGAACTATAGAAGTCAAGGTCATCACATATGTTTAACAATCCCTCCATCGTAGGCTATCCGATTTCTACTTAGGAAACATAGAATACACCGTAAAGTTTCCGAGACACACATCTTTTGTCAACGTGTCCATGATTATTTACAACTGATGCGATCCACCCTAGGTGATCGGCTTTGGCCAAAGTCTTAAAGAATCGTAACTTACTTAAATGGATATCTAAACCCCTTATGGTACACATACGGGCCGACGAATTCTATCTTGATACACACTTGATTAACGAGTGCATCGGTCCACACCCAACAAAAATCGAGAGGCCAGACCATGAAAAGTTTCTAACATACATGACATCAAAGTGTGTATGATCTCACATAAAATCAATGTTATTCTATAGTCAAAGGATCACATATGCTACTCGACTCGAGGAGATTCCTATTAACGATGGTGTGTACTTCCAACTATTAGGAATCACATGTGAATCATTCAGTATTCGGTCCAACCAATACCCACACGTCTATACGAGCTTCCAATGCTCATGGTACATCAGGTTAAACCATTGGAACTCCAATTCTAATATACGACATATGCTAGTCTTCTAGGTTATAGGAATTCGACCGTATTCCAAAACCAACGACTATGAATATTTACTTTAAGAATAGTTTATATAGTAATACTTATCTCAATATCGAACCACCTAATGTCCAGTATTACTACAAGACTATTATAAGATCGATGTCATTCTTAGCATATTTATACATCAATCTAATATGCATAAGGACATTACCATTAATAAGGTATGAAATGAAAATATAGTTATTTTACTAATAAATAATAAAATGTACAATACATTATCCGGATTGGCGATCCAAGCACCAACTCCAACACAAACTTCCAAATGGGACATATGTCATATGACTCCAATACATGTCAACATATGATCCCATCTTCGTTCCTCTGGTCGGCATGCCGAGACAGATTATACTTGTTAAAGCTTCCTCTAGCTTTCTTAATTAGGTCGGGTTGATTTTTGCAAATCCTCATATAAACCCAAATTCAGCACTTCTTTTGTAGTTCAGGTCAGCACACCAACCTGCTTCATCATCAACACACTCAATCCTTGCATGAACTCTTTTTATACAATAAGGCCACATCCTTTTGTCAAACTCCATCAGCTTTTCCGAGCCCTTAGGCCTGCATGTTTGGACTAAGTACACTACCTATCATATCTCTCCTCGATATTTGAACCTTTCTCGGGGTGGAAAACCACCATAGTAATAAAAATTATTTTGTACGCTCGAATCATTGGAAGTGTTGGGTGGATCCGGACTGTCCAGTTTCCCTTAGAATTTATATTATTTAAATATTTTTTTGGAAATATATTTAATGATTTTCATATGATATGATATAATCATGCAAATATTATTGCCACCTAATTATCCACTGAGAAAACCGTGCTTTATCTTTTGGCGGGTCAATCATGTCAATCAAAAAAAGCTTTGTAAGGAATAAGATCATTCAACCAGCACACATCTCTGACTGTCCATCTTTTGAAAATGATATGCGATATTTAATCCTCACTCTCTCCTCTCGTTAAAGCAACAATTGTTTCTGTTCCTGTTCTTTTTTGTGGGGTTAATAAATAAATTTATCAATAAGTGATAATTCACTTGATTGAATTTCTACATTTTATAAAATATATTTTAGATTCGATTCTTTATCGGGTGGTATAAGTGAATAAAAATTTCATGTAATTATAATATTCGAGCTTGATTTTATTAACCTATAGACTTTACTCTAATATTCTTTGAAGTCTAATCAATAGTGATCCAAGTGAACTAAGTTTCTATGCAAGTGACATGGACGGTCAGACACAGTCAGATTTTTTTCATTTTAATAATGAAATATAAAATATATAAGGAAGAGGTTTGAATATTTTTTAAAATAAAATAATAAAAACTAGATTTGCATTAGAATATTTGACTCTTCTTTCTTCTTACTTTTATCTATATCATGTAACTAAAGAAACCAAAAAGGTAATATTAAAAGTTAAGAAACCCTAGCTACTTCTTTAGAGAACATACCGAAAAAATGACTCTCTTAAATTCAACCACTTAATCATGCAACTTCATAACCTAGCGGACTGACTAGTAATATATTGTTCCCTTTAATATATTAGGGGTGAGCTTGGGTCCAGTCTAATAGCAAGATATTGTCCTTGACGGTTATTCGCCCAAAATGGGACCGACTAGTTAAGTAAAAATTATATTATGTTTCGGGTGTATATGTCATCTCTTTCACAACAGCTGGGCCCCACAACTGTGTGGAACTCAACTACTGTGAAAGAGATGACATATACACCCGAAACATGATATACTATCTCCTAGTTAAGGGATCTCGATGGGACAGAACATCTTTATATTTTCAATTGAGAGTTGTCTCCTAAGACCTACTACCTCACTTCAAAAAATCATGAGACAATAATTTTTTGAATACTTTAATTAAAAATCTTTTTTTTTATCGATAGAGAATTACATACTTTAATTAAAAATTAGTTTAAGGCCCCTAGAATTTAAAACTATCCTTGAACTTCATGAGACAATAATTTTAGATAGAGTATATTAACGTAAAAAATTCATGTAATCAATCATTTTATGGGAAAAGACTTTTGTTGGGTTTTGATTTAATTTGGTTTAATATGATTCATTTAATATGATAAAGAGAAGAATGGTACAAAAAAAACAAAAAAGTAAAGGGACATGAAAGGACTGAGATCGTCTGGGGCCCTGGGGGTTTCCTTTAATAAGTGGAAGTGGAGGTGGAGGTGGAGGTGGAGTTATGAATAAAAACAAAAAATAATAATAATAATAATAATAATAATAATAATAATAATAATAATAATAAAATTATACAAAAGGCTGATAGTTAGAATCATGGAGAAACATATTCATCTCTTTGTCATCACTTTCTAAGGCATATGATTAGGAAAACGTAAAGCCACCCTCTTTTCCCAATAATCTACAATACCCAAACAAACAAGTTATTTCCCAAGTCGTCTTCTACTACCTTACTAGTCACTGAAATTTTAACATTAATGTAACGTTTTGTAGAGAGTTTGGTGAGCTTCTAAATTAGCTTATACTCTCAATCAATACTCTCTATCAAACGGTGCATAAATTATAGACAAAATTATTATAGTAATTCACTAACTAATACTGATATAATCACTATTAGAATTTGTTAAAATTACCAATGGAAAATCTTTTGTGAATAATTATCAATGAAAATTCAAAAATTTGTCATTAAAAAATAATAATGGAATATCGATAGAAATTTCATTGGTAATTACCGATGGAAAAATCTAATTTCATCGATAATTAATGATAGAGAAATCTATCGCTAAATGTGGTGCCTATTTATGGCACCAACATTAATGACGTGATATAATGATATAATTTTCCAGTCACTAAAGGTAACATCAATTTATTGCGCCATTTTTTATTGACGAATTATCAATGGAAATTTTGATTTTTACCAATAGAAATATTATGTTTGTAACAGTTAAGAATTCGGTGCTAAATTGAGTTTTGTATTGATTTTTTATACAATTGTAATTGGTATTTATTATATAAAATTTCATAAAAAAATTGAATCTTAACAGTTTATTACCATACACGCATGATAAAAATTATAAAAAATTAAACACACACAAAAAAAAAAAAAAAAAAAAAAAAAAATCCAAATGCACTCTTTTAAAATTTAATGGTATGGGTGCAAGGGATATATTAGCAAAATCCACCGTATCCACATACCACATATATTATGCAAGCCAGGCAGTGAACAAGGAAAATAGTGAAAGAATTTGGGCTAAAAATAGCCCACTGGGTTTTCATTATTCAAAAATATACCATAAACTCACATATCCTGTTACATATAGAGCTCCATGCCTATGAACTTAAAGGATTTGAAATTACCCACAAGTATTATCAAGTAACAATTATACTTAAAAGATGGTGAATTAGGTACTTCAAAAATAATACGGAATTAATTTTTTTTTTCAATATTAAGCTACTTAGTTAGTAGCTTTAACGATTATACTTAGAATTCAATTTCCACAATTACTATATTCAATAATGAATAATAAATAAAATACCGATTTTAATTGTCCAAAAAGTGATTAACAATATTAATTTTAACAATGTCAAGTTTAACATATGATATGGAAGAATAATATAAAACTTATAACAAATAAATAAGATATGGATAGAGAAATTGACAGCGAATTTATAGTGGTTGGGCCAACTCCTTGTCTACGTCCACTATTCCAAGACACGCTTGAAGCTTTCCACTACGTAAAATGATTCCACATTTTACTACGAGATTTTTCCCGGCTCACTCCCAAACCCTTCGGATTTTCTTCCAAAGCTTCCCAAACCTTTTACAACAATTCTTCCATTGAGAGTACTCACCACTCACACAACGGAATTTCACACACAAGTGTTTGATAAAGAAAATTTTACAATAATAATTTGGGTATTCATAAAATATTACAAAGATTTAGATGTGAGTATCTTAACCCAAATCTATTAACGCTCACTAATATGAATATAAAGATGAAATATGAGTTTTTTTTTCAAATGTAGAAAGTGTAAGATACCGAAGATTTTAAAAACTCTTTTTTCTATTTGGAAACTCACAAAAGATTATAAAGATTTGAATGTGAGTGTATTACAAAATGAAAAAATAAGCTCACTAATTAAATATGAAGATGTAAACAATGAGCTTTATAAATTTGATTTTGGAGAGAAAATGATTTGAAGATATTTATAAACTCTCAAGAATGTTTTGACATGATTAAAGGATGAATATATGTGCAAGAGATGTATTACATGTGAGAAAAATGGTCAATTTATATATTTTACATAAAACCAGATGTTTATAGTCGTTATGCAGTTCTGAGACCGGTATGTGATAAGTGCGGTTTATACCCACTTATTATTGCATTCTTACTTACTATTTTGTTAGATTCTGTGTCATTTAATGTATTTTTTAGTTTCTTTTATGTTTTATTGATAGGAAGCATTGAGACATGGATATTGGGGTAAATGGACTTGTTTTGGGACCTTACAGATGCATCGGAAGCACGCGAGAAAAAAGAAAACGTAGAAAAACCTATTCTGAAAATTTGGCCTCGCGTCGTGACGCCTAGACAAATGGCAGATACAGATTTCCTGAGGATTTGGCGCTGCGACGTAAATTCCGGCGTCGCGACGCTGCGACAGAAGCCCAGAAACAACGCATAAGGACTCCAAGACTTTCTTATAAATATAGAAGCTCGTCCAAAACCCTAAGGGGGAGACTAATACACAACGAAGAGCTCTAAACACATATTTTAGAGAGATCCAATGAGGAAGATTGAAGAGCGACGAGAGGAGACGAAGACGGTGACGTCCGAAGACGAAGAGATTCGATTCGGGTTTAATCTTCTAGTTTATTTCTTTAAACTCTAATAATTTCTGTTAGTTTCATGACCCTATTTTCATTGCTATTATCTTTAGTCATGAACTAATTCTATTATTCCAGAGGATGATGTAGCCTATTCTTGAACCTATGTATTATTTGCCAATTTAATTGTTATAAAGTTGTGATTCAATTTATTTATATTCTCTTGTGTTTAATGCTTCTAATTTGTTGGCCATAAATTAAGATGATGAATGTTTAGAATCTATCACTCGGGAGATGAGATTTTAAATAGGATCTAGAGAATATAACCTAAGAGATTTGTAGAGTTCGGGAGAATCTATAATCCATTTGAAGTCGTTAACAAAGAATCACAGAACGTAATGAATTATTAATTACTAGATTTTTATAGGGATATCGAAGTCTGTAATTGATAATATATTCACTGGCACTCGGGAGAGGGAATTAGAAAAATTTAGGGTTCTTAGCTTATAAACAATGCAACTGAATAAGAATTGAAAGGCATGACAAATACATAAAGGATAACTAGGTGAAATCAAACTCTAAAATCTATCTCATCTTGGTCTTTTCTAAATTTAACGTTTAGATTTCTCGCTTATGTAGTTTTTAGTCTTAATTTAGTTTATTTTAAATTGGTTTCTAAATAAAGTTAAGTTTATCAATTATAGTACTTAGTGAGAGTTTGATTACAATCCATGTGAGTTCGACACTCTTTACTTATCTTTTACTAAAACTTGACACCGTATACTTGCGGTACGATAATCTCGCAACAAGTTTTTGGCGTCGTTGCCGGGGATTGTTAATCTAATTCACATTAATACTATTACCAAATAACCTTAGCTTTAATTTAGATTTTTATT